>JAFVLL020023388.1:0-25200 GCA_021397915.2 Tor tambroides | reverse complement strand
GAAAATGATAGTGTATAAAATTGTTTTTAAGATAGAAAATAGACGATAAAGAATCAACTTGACGGAGCTCGAACTCAGAACACGTAGTCACAAAATATATTGTTGTCTGCCATGTGATATGCTTTAATAGGACTGGCTTTGAATCCAGCTGCTCTGAAAGAGTCGACTGTCAGTATCAGTGATGCTTGGTCAGGTTGTATAATCGTAAACATAATTTATGTTGTAAATAATTAAAGACATAATTGTATATGCTAACTACAGTGGTTTGTGTATTGATATTCCTCCAACTGATTTTAAGTATTAAATGTTTTTGTTTATTTTTGGATGAACTATGCCTAGAAGGAAATGTTTTGATGAAATGTTCAGATTTCTAATGTAATCTAATCTAATCTAATCTAATATAATATAATATAAATGTGATATACAGTAACTATACAGTAACAGTCAAAAATGAATTATTATGAATTTTAATGTTTTTGAAAAGTCAGTTCTGCTCACTAAGGCTGCATTTATTGAGTAAAAATTGTGAAATATTACAATTTAAAATAGATGTTTTCTATGTGAATATATTGTGAAATGTAATTTATTTTAATTCTAATATGCTGATTTGCTGCTCAAGAAACATTTCTGATTATTAGCAATGTTGAAAACAGTTGTGCTGCCCAATATTTTTGTGGAAACTGTGATACATTTTATTTTTCAGGATTGTTTGATAAATAGAAAGTTAAAAAGAGCCGCATCTGTTTGAAACAGAAATCTTTTGTAACATTATTAATGCCTTTACTGTCACTTTTGATCAATTCATTGTATCTTTGATGAATAAAAGTGTCATTTTTTTAATTATTTGTTTTGTTTTTTAATATTACTTTCCCCAAACTTTTAAATGGTAGTGTTTCATGGTTTCCACAAAATAATAAGCAGTTTTCAACACTGATAATAATGTTGTACGTATTGATATAGAGATCAGTGAGCAGCAAGTGCTGTAAAGTTGATCACTCAACTTTCATGGTTTGCTTCATTTTTAGTATTAATTCTTCTTTTTTAATGTTTAGACTACTTCCATATGTTTCCAGTTTCAATTCATGATGTAACAAACACCTGACTCAAGATAAGAGTTTCTCAGGTGCAGCTGAAGGAATCAAATTTTACTTCTGAGGATCCTGCACAACACAAGCGACTGCTTTAGAGATGAACGGGATTGCTAACAGATATATTTCTATCTATTCTTGATTCCAGATAGTTCTAATCTACTATTGTTTATGAACACCGTTAGGTTCGTCCAGCTCATTGTGTCTGTTCTTGATAATGCATTAGACAGTCTAGAACAGAAAGACAAAGTCCTGACTTTTGATTCAGCATAAGAAATGTCACCTTATGACACACTGACCACAGCGTGATCTGTCTGCTGTAGTCACACAATCTCACTGCATAGCAACAAATAATTCAAGCCACTGTAACCCATCGAACTATAAACGTGTGCATTTCTGAGAGGGATTCAGGTGGTTCTTTCTATCTGCATGTGATGCATATAAATAGATGTTTCTATGGCTACATCTGTGGGTGGATTAATTCCAGTTAACAGGAAATGGTCTCAGAGCGTTCTGGAAAGGTTCTCCCAAAGTTACAAACAAATTTTCTTCCGGAAACATTAATAGAATGTTTATTCAAAGTGATCTGGTCTTTATAGTGAGACACTACAGGCAAAAAAAATATTGGTCAGTTTGGAGGTTTGGGGCTTTTTGGTTTTTCCTAAAGTGTGTGGGTTTTTTTCAGACTAGTTGAAAGAAAACATCCAAAACACACTTTTAAAGGGATAGTTCACTCCAAAATTAAAATTTGCTGTTAATTTACTCACTCTCAGCTCATCCGTGATGTAGGTGACTTTTTTTTACTTCAGTAGAACAGTAAAGAAGAAGATTTTTAGCTGAAGAATAAAAAAAAAGTGTGGCCAAGTATGGTGACCCATACTCAGAATTTGTGCTCTGCATTTAACCCATCCAAGTGCGCACACACACACGGAGCAGTGGCCAGCCAATGCTGCGGCGCCCAGGGAGCAGTTGGGGGTCCAGTGCCTTGCTCAAGGGTCTCGCCTCAGTCATGGTATTGAGGGTGGAAGAGAGCGCTGGTTATTCACTCTCCCAACCTACAACCACTGCCGGACCTGAGACTCGAACCCATGACCTTCGGGTTACAAGTCCAGCTCTCTAACCATTAGGCCATGACTGCCCCACAAAGAAAAAAGAAAAACGAAAAACAAATCAGAGAACACAAAATGAATACCCATAGCTGCTGACGATATATCGTGGTCTTATGAAGTGAAACAACTGGTCTGTGCAAGAAACTAAACATTATTCACAACATTATTACCTGTTATCCAGAGTCTCAGACAAATGGGGAAATCCGATTCATTTCCACGAACTGATTCTTTTGGAAAAGTTCATTTCAATGAACTGGTTCAGTTCACTAGTTTGTTTACAAAATCACACATTGACATCACATATGTGTAATTATATAATTAAAGCACCCGATAATGATGTGAAATGTGGATGTTTTACATGTCTAAAGCTAGTGAATAAACTAGTCTTCATCAGCTCACCTTTTTAAATAAACAATGAGAAACCATAATTACATTCATTTGGCCCCTTCATTCAAGTGTTCGGTTCACACATGCGCATTTTACAAGCTCATCGTCGGTCTTTGGTCCGAGTTGAACTGTTTCCTCAGTTCAGCGTCTGTTGGAGGAACTGGAGCACTGAATGATTCATTCATCATAGAATCAGATATGCTGGTATTTTGGCTCATTTCGAGCCAAAGTGACTGTCAAGTGTCTGAAAGTGAGTTCTGACTGAGTAACTTGTAGATCTGTGCTGCTCGAGTCATGATTCACGATTCATTCAATGATTCATTCGTGAACTGGACATCACTCTGGACCATTTAACTGAGCATGAGCAAATGAACAGCAGCATTTTTCAGACATTTAAAAAACAGGTGGTTTTAAACATTCAGAGAACATTCAGAAATAACATTTCCATAACTTAATGAGAATGTAAGCTGAACTTAGATTGTTAGAACATATTTTTGTTAGCTGGGAGTTTTTCCAGCATAATTTCTCCTATGGCTTGTGGAGTCACGCTTGTTTTTAAATTTACAAGCCACCGTACTATTTTTGCCCATTGCCTGGAGGTAAAAAATGCAATAGGAGGAATACTGTTGTGTTATATAAAGAGCAAACCGCTGAAATGACACAGAAAAACACACTGAACACTGTGAACATAACATCATTAGGAGACAAATAAACAATTATCAATGTGCAACAACCGTTCCTGTACAGTGTGTTACCAAAAAATGTGCGAATACGTGTTCGAAAGCCTCCAGGGAAATCTCTTTTTTTGGTGTTTGCATCACACATGGAATGGCAGGGAAGGATTGCCGAGTTCAAACCTTGTCGGACTGGAATATTTCTCTGTACGGATCCAGTTACTTCCCGCTGATCGGTCCATTGGGATCTGGCTCTCTAACACGCGGCTGTTAATATTGTGATGCAATTGGCACAGTGTGTGTCGCTATCAGCTGAATATACAGAGTAAGATGAGCTGTGTCACATAGAAGTAGAGTGTGTTTCTGACCCGCGTGTGAATCATCAGCCACAGGTGGCACGTACAGATTACATGAGCCCAAACTGTTATTATCTCACTGAGTCGCTTATGTTGTGTCTGATTCACAGTTTTACAGACTTTAGGCTTCATAGCTGTAATTTTGCAGAAGGTTAATGTACAGGTGACAGGGCCAGACAAGACAGATGAGACGTGATGGAGAATAGGGATTATTCTGGTCCTGGAAATATAAAGTACTTGCACTTTTTAAGCTATTTTGGCTCACTGAAAACACGTGCATGCGGCGACATTTCTGTAAAATGATATTTTGTTGTTTCTTGCAGGTTTTGCCACACTATTAAAAAGAAAAGTCCAGTGAGTGGTGTAAAAAATGAGTTCAGTTTTCTATGAAACCGATGAAGGTGAATCTGGCAACATTTTATCACTTGGTTGTTGACCGTTTCGCGGAAGCTCAGAAATGAAATGCACTAAAAGCTCTATCACATTTGAAAATAACGTAACTAAACCCGTCACTAAACAGACAGTGTTAACAAAAGCAAATGTTTCTGAAGCAACCATGACATTTTATCTTGCTTCTACAAGTGTTTGAGCTCTTTTATTGTGACTCGTGTTTCACAGGAGCGCTTCATATCTTAAGTGCAGTGCTGTACCGGGTGCGCTACTGAGCAAGTTTACTACGTCATGGAGCTGGTTATGTGATGCGAACATCAAAATGTATTAGCTTACAAATTATGCACTACAGTAGAAGTGTTTGGAGCTCATAACCATAGTGTGAAAATGAGTTTTTACTAATCGATAATGTGGCACTATATATAATCTGTGCAAAAAGAAATAAAGGTTGTTGGTGTTTTCCTGCCACTAGTGTTCATTTCAGCTGGAAACTGCAGTGAATTGTACAATATGTATAGATGTTTTTGGAGTTTTGCATAAAAATATGGAAGAACGTTTTTTCCAAAGAGCCTGGGTTGCAAAAATTACAGAAGCTTGTTTCTAATAGGATTTTAAAATAAATAAATAAATAAATAAATAAATACACACATAAATAAATAAGTAAAAAGTTAGAATTGTGAGAAATAGACTTAGAATTCCAACCATTTTTTTCCTGAATTTTATCAGATATAAAGTTTATATCTTGCAATTCTGACTTTACATCTCACAATTTTGCGAAAAATAGTGAAAAAAACAACTAATTTTGAGAAATAAATTTAAGACATAAATGAAAGCTAAACAGTCTGTATTGTGAGACAAAAACAACTAAAAAAAAAAATCACCAATTACCCAATTATTGAAAAAAAGTAAATTCATAAACAAGATAGCATACTGTTTTATCAATATATCACAGTAGTGAATGAAAATTTGGGTTTATATTTGACAATCTAAGCTCATCCACCATCTTAGATTTACTTTTTAATTGAGCTTGTTGTGCATTCTTGGTTTGATTTGTCTGTGAAAAGCACATGCAATATTGCATTCAATCAAAGGACGGTATTTTAAAAGTCTGCATATCTTTTGGAATGCATTTTTAGGCTGCCTACGTAGACAGCTACTATGATTTAGTACAGAGAGACTGATGAAGATGTAGTCCTACTGTTTTCATTCACTCTCTTCTAAATAACTGTTTTCAACAATGAACAAGTGCAGTGTTTTCACTTGTTTATCTCATTCTACACTTATACTCTCTGATTCAAGGTTGCTGTGGAAATGATGAGCGGTTCTGCCATGGTTACGGGGAAGAACGCAAGTTGCTATCCTTAGGCATCACTAACGTCAGCGCCATCGCTGCCTCTTTACGAGATAGGACCAAAATACATTTATAACCGCCTCACATTAATAAAGAACTATGGGTCGTAAAGAAATATTTGAGGATATAAATGCACAAATCAGACTGCTCTTTGTAAATGCATGCTAATTTTCAGGTGGTGAGAAGTGGGGTGTTTTTTTTAAACCAAATGGTGCTCTTCACACACATTATTTAATCAAATATAATCAAACCTTTAAAGCGTTCAGTAGCTCCTCTGCAGCCATTATGCATAATCTAGATAACCTTGTTTTCAAGCATGTTTCATACCAACTTTAAATTACAATATGCATGTATATAGGCTTATTAGAAGCTGAAAATGTGCACAGTAACAACAAACATAATACACACTCACAGAGATTAACACAACATAAATCATTCGAGATGCCCTGACAACAGCCTATAAAAGCAGATAAGGTTAGTTTTCTGTTATGAGATCAATAAATCGGTAATGTCTTCTCCGCATCTTCAGGCTCTTTTCATGTTTGTCTTGCTCATACATATTTAGAAATATCTCAAGTTCACAAATGGATATTTTCATACTATATAACTTGAGCTGAGAACAGATTTGCCTGGATTATTATTTTAATGCACAATACAAATGAGTATAAATAAGCAATTGTCTGGATTGTAACAGGTGGCCATTTATGAACACTTGAGATAATGCTGCTCCTGCCAAAGTTTCCTTTAATCTCTATTTTTGTAGTGTGTGAAACTGAGCAGATATCAGTGATGCAGATCTGCCGTCTCCAGTCTATTTCTGCAGCATGATTTCATTTTGGTCCCTTTTTACTTCAACAATAACAAAGCAGCATTCTCTGAAGACAGTGATTCTCAGAAATTTCATTATTTTTGATTTTCTCAACTTGCTGCAAGACAATCAATATTTTTGAGGGATGGAATAATAGGTTATGGGTTATGGTAAAGTTCAGCATCATATAACTATGGGATCTGGATATAGACTGAAGTGAGATCCAGAGTGTTAACACAAGCTGTGTGATGATAGTCCCATTAGCACAACTTCAATGAAGTGTTGATTTTTCTCTGAATAGCCTTTTCTGCTCACGAAGGCCGCATTTATTGAATCAAAAATACAGTAAAACATAACTGTTACTACAATTTAAAGTAACTGTTTTCTATGTGATTGTATACTAAAAACATAATTTATTGCTCTGATCAAAAATGAAGTTTCAGCATCATTACTCCAGTCTTCAGTGTCACATGATCCTTCAGAAATCATTCTAATATGCTGATTTATTATCAATGTTGGAAAAAAATGTGTATAGAAATCTTTTGTAATAATATACACCACTGTTCAAA
Organism: Tor tambroides; assembly: GCA_021397915.2. NCBI lineage: Eukaryota > Metazoa > Chordata > Actinopteri > Cypriniformes > Cyprinidae > Tor > Tor tambroides. The sequence continues at coordinate 18,468 of JAFVLL020023388.1, read as the reverse complement.
AGTTTAGGGTCAGTACATTTTTTCTTTTCTTTTTTTAAAATAAATTATTACTTTTATTTATCAACGACGTATCAAATTGATTAAAAGTGATAGTAAAGACTTAAAAGATTTCTATTTCGAATAAATGCTATTCTTTTTAACATTTTATTCATCTGTGAATACTGAAAAATAAAATGTATCACAGTTTCCACAAAAGTATTGGGCAGCACAACTGTTTTCAACATTGATAATAATCAGAAATGTTTCTTGAGCAGCAAATCAGCATATTAGAATGATTTCTGAAGGATCATGTGACTCTGAAGACTGGAGTAATGATGCTGAAAATTCAGCTTTGATCACAGGAATAAATTACATTTTATGATATATTCACATAGAAAGCAGATATTTTAAATTGTAATAATATTTCACAATATTATTGTTTTTTTTTAATGTATTTTTGATCAAATAAATGCAGCCTTGATGAGCAGAAGAGACTTCTTTAAAAAAAAACATCAAAAATCCCAAAATACTGAATGGCAGCGTATAGCTACAGTACATTTCATGCTAGGTTATTTTTTCATATCTAATGTTCTCACAACAAAAACACGCCTCTAATGCTTAAAAAAAAAGGCCACAGGAAAAAGTACCCCATTTGTGAAATGGGGCATTTGTGTTTCTCCTGTCCATTTTCTGTCATCTCTCTGGATTACAGTGTGCATATTTTCTTCCATTTTGTTCAACAACACCAGATAAGTCAGCCTGGGGAAGGAACTTTGCCTGTCTCAAAGAAAGGAGGAAGAAAAAGAAAACATTAGGAACTATAAAAAGCATTGTTTAAACATGACAGCAATCCTCCAGATCTGATGTCACACATTCTTCTGTTCTTTTTTTTAGCACAGCGCTGCTAATTTGAAAAATGAGGTGAAAATGTTTGCAAATGGCATTCAAAATTAGTATTCTGACCAATGCAATATCTATCATTGTATTAGATTTTGATTTAATTTAGTGTAATTTAGTCCCTGAAGTCTAATTCTGAGGTAAATGCTAATGGATGAATGCATTTTCCAAATCAACAACAACAACAAAAAACAAATAAATAAAACTGATTTTGGACTCATTTGAATGACAGATTCAGACAGTCAGCTCAAGCCTGGACTCATTAGGAACTTCTTATCTGGGTCTACTCATGTTTGCATGAAGAGACAAACTGTCTGTTTTTCAGAAAGACAGAAAAACAGGGCCGTGCAGAGACCTTTGGAGGGGCAGGTGCTCAAAGTATAAAAGGGGCACATGGAACACGGCTTTTAATAGGGCTGTGCTCCTTGCTGATATGTGTATCGAAAAGGATGCTTCTATATTGATACGGCAGCAAATGCCATGATGCAGGTTTGAAAAAGAAACACAGAACAGAAAAGACCATTTTAAGTTTAAATGTTAAAGACATTTTTTGCACCTCTTAATTTAAATTAAAAGAGACGTGACCTGACGTTTTATTCGTATCCAAAACGAGGAGATATGAATATCAGGAGAGCTGAACACTCTCGTGCAGTGCATGTTTCATTCATACTCGAAGCCAGAGGGCGCTCTCGCGCAGAAACTTGGCTATCGCTATAGCTGAGCTGAATAAATAACAGAAACATTTTTACTGATGAAACGTGAAGACAATAAACACACGATTGCGAAAATATATGGTTTGTGTGTTTTTCAAGTTATCTTCAGGTAATAAATAAATAAACTATATGAAAAATGCAGTACTGATTGACATATCATTTAGTATAGAAACTATAAAATATATTTCCTGAATTATTCTGTGATAAAAATGGGAAAAGGGTGTTCGTAGTAGCCTTTATAAGCGAACTCCACTTACCGGCACCGGCGGGCGTTACTGAAGGCATCAGCGTGTCTGAACGTGAGGGATCGTCCCGGATGAGATTGTCAGGTGAAAGGTCATCATGTGGATAATTTAATTTATGGCTAAACTATTATTAACTAATTTTACTAATAGTTAGATTAGGCAGGCCTTCACAAAAGAGCGTTTAATTACAAAAAATAAAAATAAAAAATTGCCTTGACAAAAGGGCACTTTGGGCATCAAGGGGAAAAGGGGCAGGTGCTCAAGCACCCCCAGCCAACCCCCCCCCCCCCCCCTGCAGGTGCCTGCAGAAAAATGTATGACCTGTTCAATAATGGTCTTTCTATGATTAATACTAAATACTACACACTATATTAGTGAAATATTCAGTGTGAAATGAGAGGGAAAAAAAAGATCTGGAAAGACAAATTCTCATGAGATCTAGAAAGAGTAATTTCATACTTTCGTTGCATGCTCATCCTATGCAAGGTCTCACGTTCTTGATGTAGAGCAGACTTTCTTTTTTTTGCTGTTTCATACAACCCCAATTCCAGAGAAGTTGGGACATAGTAAAATGCAATAAAATCAAGAATCTGTGAGCTGTTCGTTCTCTTTAACTTTTATTTATTTGACAAAAGTACAAAGAAAAGATTTCCAAAGTTTTCACTGACCAACGTAAATGTATTTTGTAAATATGAACAAATTTTGATTGCTGCAACACACTCCAAAAAAGTTGTGACAGAGGCATGTTTAACACTGTGTCACATCAACAGTCCTTTTAATTACAATGTTTGGTAACACTTTAGAATACTGTTTCTTACTTACTGCAAAACTAATAAGGAATTATTGAAGAACTAACGGGTAATTATTTATTAACACTTAACTCACCACTGTTAACTACTAAGGAAGATGTGTTAACTAATCAGTATGTAATACAATTTTATGATTGTGTTAAGTAACAGTTAGCTAATCAATAACTAATGTATTCCGTCATACCTCCTGAAGAACTACTATTAATTATCTACTAGTTAAGGTTCAAGGAAAATAACTATGAAATAACTACTACTGAACAGTTATACGCAAATAGTCACTATAATAATCAGGATGTGGCCCACAAATCAAGTACTTGAGTACAAGTACAGATACCCCAATAAAATATGACTCCAGTAAAAATATTAGTAGGCGTATTCCTTTTCAAAATTACTTGAGTAAAAGGATACTACAGTAGCAACTTTGTTACAGTCCACTACTACTATTATTAGCCTATAATGGAAATGAAATATGCATTTTGTTTGCCGCACACCCAAAAGGACTCATTACTATAATTGTACATAATGAGGAGTGAGGACCAGAAGGGCGTAAGTGACATTTTGGGTGAAATGGAGATATACTGTATATCAAATGAAAGCTCTTGATGAGCCCTTTCTACTGGCAAAAGTATACTTTTATCCACGAGTGTACAAATATTTATTATAAACGATTGAAATCAGTGCACAAAGTCAGATCAACCTATGGTAAATTTTTGTTTTGGCCCTCCTGTAAAGTTGGTGAAATGTCACTTACGCCGTTCTGGTTCTCACCCCTCATGTTTTTGCCTGTATGGTAAATAATTGCTTTGTGCACATGTTCTGAAGGAAATCTGCTTCAGAAAGGAACCCCAACTCCACTGTCTTGCTATAACTATTGTAGCATTTGAACCAATCAGACACACAATTTTGCATTTGATTTAACAAATCAATTAGTTATTGCTTTAACAAATGGTCACAGACCCCCCACCCAATACACATACTGGGTGCTGGTATGTCTGTCAATGACTCCAGGCCCCTGGTTACCATGGCAACCAGGAGACTTCTGCCAGGCCAGATAAACTTTACGACCTAATGGCGTGTGGAGAGTCCTCGCTCTCACTACACTTTCCATAGGAAAGACACATAATACACCATAAAAATGGACTCTTCTCTAATTAATTCATTGAAAAACCTTTCTTTGAATGGACACACATATCCTTCAGGTCATTGTGTATGTTATTATTCTTCTTGTATATGTTCTTGTGTATTGTATCCTGTTTTATGCCTGCGTATAATAGATTACTAGTTAATATCACTTTAACTGTATCATGTTTGGTCTCTATCCATTCCTCTTCGGATGATTTAATTGAGAGTGTGTATTTTATGTCGATAACTATGCAACATGTAAGCATCCTAAGAATCTTTAGTAGTTTGTGCATTTAACCCAGGCGAATTACCTATGCAAATTAACATGCATGGAAACAAAGAGCCATAAAAACTTTCCCTCCATAAGTTCAGGACTCTCATTGGCTCTTTGACATCACAGAGGTGTGACCTCCAAAGCAGATAAAGCTGTCACGTAAGTGACGCCCCCCAGTCTGCGGTTCCGTCTAAGAGGATGAAGATGTGAGCTAGAACTCTTCTGAACACCTTAAGTTTTTGTGCCAGGCCTTGCGGCCTTGTCTTTCCATTCAACCAAAGCTCCCTGGACCTCAGATCTCTTTCTTAACTCTTTCCCACTCTCCTTTGGAAGAACATTTCCACCTCAGAACACCTTTGGAATTCATCACTGTTCAATCCGGAAGATCGTGATCGGGAGTCCAAAACCTTGAAAACCATTAAGACTTTCATCTGAGACCGCATTCGGGACACTCGGCTCGACCAGATGCATTGCAAGTATTGTACATTTAACTAAATGAAACAGAGGTTATTAGTACAAGTTATAGACCCCGTTATAAACGGCGCTGATGGTTTTACTCAGTTGGTTAAATGACTTTCTCCATAACTGCTTTCTCTGGCTTTCCTGATGGTTTCATCCATCAACTCTCATTAGCCCTTTCCATGTATGAGTGATTGTATGTTTGTTAGTTAGTTAGTTAGTTTGTTTGTTTGCTAGACTAGTCTGTGTTAGTGTTTAGTTAATAAAAGTTGTGTGCATAAATTACATGAGTTTCTGATCCTGCCTTGCATGTCCCTTTACGATTTGACCCTTGCTACATGCTCTAAAGCATTAATAGAAAAATATTTTCTGTGGCCAAGGAAATATCCTTTCTTAGAGTTGATATGAACTTAATGTTTGCTGGACGAACAGATTAGTCGATGGCAATTTAATTCTGCGACAGTTATTACTGTCAGCTGATATAAATAATTGTAATTAATCATAATTAATTGCAATTATTTATATACAATTCCCTTTTTGAGCTAATTTGCTACACTATCCAACTTACAACAGATACAGTACACTCTGTAAAATGGTGGTTTGTTAATTAATTCATTAATTTAAGAAATGTTCTCATCTGAAATAAAGATCGTAAACAAGTTGTGTCATGTATTTTACAAAGTTTATGATTACTTTTATAGGTTTTTTTAGAGTACAAGTTTGATTTGAGTCAAAATGATGTAGTAATTATTTATTAATAGGTTCACTTTAGAATACTGTTTCAGGTTCTAAGTAATTCCTGTGGAATTATCTGATAATTCTTTATTAATTACTAAAGGTTTCACTATATTTTCACTTTAAAATAAGCCTACAGTTTCAGGTTCGAAAAAGGTCCTGCAGAATTATTTGATAATTATTTATTAATTACTAATGGGTTCCCAATATTTTCACTTCAGAATAGGCCTACTGTTTCAGGTTCAAAATAAGTCCTGCAGAATTATTTGATAATTCTTTATTAATTACCAATGGGTTAGCTGTATTTTCACTTTCCCTCAGTCCTTGCCTTACATACAGGAATTGAATTAATGTAATGTGGTATATGCTGAGGAGGTACACATACAGTACTGTATATAAAATATAAAAACTAAGTTATCGCAAGGCACTGGGGTGGTGGTGGGGTTCCTATCGTAAGCTGATTTCTTACAAAACACACTCACAAAACAATTCACTACACAGGCAAAACCTGTGTACATGTACTGTGATTTCTCTGGATTCCCTGAATCTTTTCACAATATGATGTGGTACTTGGTGAAAGACCAAAATTCTTTGCAATTTTGCATTGCAAAATGTGATTTTTGATTTTTTTTGACACTTTTCTCATGAAATTTGGCACAAAGTGATGAGCCATGGTCCAGCTTTGCTTGCAAATTCTGAGATGCTTCTTTTATACCCAAACATGATACTTTGACCTATTACCAATTCACCTGCTTACTGTGAACTTTTTCAAAACAGTTTAACATGGATATTCTACAACCTTTTCACTTTTATTTTGCCTCTGTCCCAACTTTTTTGGAGTGTGTTGCAGCCGTCAAAAACAAAATTTGTTCACATTTACCAAATACATTTACGTTGGTCAGTGAAAACTTTGGAAATCTTTTCTTTGTACTTTTGTCAGTTAAATAAAAGTTAAAGAGAATGAACAAATCACAGATTCTTGATTTCATTGCATTTTACAAAACGTTCCAACTTCTCTGGAATTGGGGTTGTAGTTCAGAGGATATAATGGTTACTTTGTCTCAATATTCCTCATAAAATCTTTTAGGAGAAAAAAAAGCTGCTGACATACAGTAATGGTTGATCATTTCAAAACTAAAAAAAAAAAAAAAAAAAATTAAGGCAATTAAAGGAATTGCTCATCCAAATATGAACATTAGCTGGCAATGTGTTCACCCTCAGGCCATCCAAGATGTAGATGAGTTTGTTTCTTCATCAGATTTGGAGAAATGTAGCATTGCATCACTTGCTCACCAATGGATCCTCTGCAGTGAATGGGTGCCGTCAGAATGAGAGTCCAAACAGCTGATAAAAACATCACAATAATCCACAAGTAATCCACACCACTCCAGTCCATCAATTAACATCTTGAGAAGCCAAAAGCTGTGTGTTTGTAAGGAACAAATTCATCATTAAGACGTTTTTAACTAAAATATAAGTCCATAATCCATAAGTGGCCTGTTCTGAACCAGGAGAGAAAACTACACCGTTTACAAGCCAAAACAGCTCTAAACAAATATGTGGGTGGATTTTGATGTGAGAGACAACAGGAGATGGACTTTTTCACCAGATGAAACATTATGGGTTACAGTCTTCTATTTTAACTGGAAGCAACGGTTTGAAGTTAAAAACGTCTTAATGATGGATATGATTCTTAAAAACACACAGCTTTTGTCTTCTCAAGATGTTAATTGATGGATGGAGTGGTGTGGATTACTTGTGGATTATTGTGATGTTTTTATCAGCTGTTTGGACTCTCATTCTGACGGCACCCATTCACTGCAGAAGATCCATTGCTGAGACACTGATGCAATGCTACATTTCTCCAAATCTGATGAAGAAACAAACTCATGTACATCTTGGATGGCCTGAGGGTGAGTAACTTTTCAGCACTTTTTAATTTTTGGGTGAACTACTCCTTTAACTCACGGTCAACCATTTCATAACCAACAAAACAGTCTACTGTAATGTAATGAAAAGTGTTTCATACTCATTTGCAATTCTCATCAACACTTACTGTGTCAATGTGTCAGTATGTCAATTTTTTGAAACAAGTGTTGATTACCTACGTCATACTAATCAGTGTTCTTGTAGACAAAGTGCCAATGTCACCAAGAATAACAGAGATGAATCTGATAATTGCCAACCAGAATATATGAATAATGAGTTTCCTTATAAACGAACACAAGTCCAAGCAGTCGCAGGCCGGATGAAATGCGTGTGAATTTCTGAACCTACCGCTATCAAACCCACATTCAGCACAGACAACAAACAGACAGGTGCAAATGAATGATTGATTCGCATTGGCCTTTTCATCACTACAAGAGCCCCTGATGAGCGTGATCACATCTCATTGTGTGCCGCAGATAACGGATCTCTGCCAGATTGAGAAGTTCAAAAAATAAAGGCCCACGGCTGTGAATCATCTCACCCGAATGCAGCACCTCGTCTGTGTTTACTGTCAAATTAAGCAGTAAAGCACACAGACAGAAAGACTGGGCGAGAACAGACAAACAGTAAACATTTCTCAATGTCTTCATATTATAGCGTATATCATAATATTCTAGATCAGATTTTGTATATCAATTCATTACAGTTGCCTGTGTATTAAACTTCACTTTTAACTCAATGCACAATGCATGTGCGACATGAATGATGGTGCAAATTATATGTTTTGTTGAGAACAGGAGTGATATTACTTTTCTATATGATCAAATTTTCACCTGGTAGATGATAAAACTAGTGTAAAATCCGATGCATTACATCTGAACCATATGTACAGACCAAAATATCACATTAAAAACTCTAATAATCAGTAAAGGTCAGAAGAGATCGACTGCTCAAAAAATAAACACATATTTCTATTAACATTAACAAATCTTCATATTTATTTTAACGGACAGTTATTTAGGTCACTTTTTTCCGATATTCAGTGACTGCACACGTGAAGGTCCTAAAAATATCTGCAGAAATGAGTGGCCGACTATATTTGTTTCAGTGGTTTGTGTCAGGGATTATTTGTTCAGCATATTTGATGATTTTTGTTCCACACCAGACCAGCCGTAGTGACTCAAATCGCTGTGCTTCAGGACAAGGACATCTTGTGGTCTGAACTCCAATCAGCTGTCCTTCTGTTTTAGAACACATTGCCTCGACGAGGTGCTGTATTCCCCAGAGAAGAACTGATTCTGAGAGACGCATGCATTATGTTACTCTAGTACTTACACTTAGAGTCACATTGTCAGCATGCGATGTTTAGGAAAGATAACTCAGGAACGAACATTTCTGTGAGCAAATGTAAAACAGGAAATGAAACAGCAAATCAAATTCTGTGTATGTTAGGTGAATTGAATAAAGCAAAAAGCAAAGCCTTTTGTTCAAATGGCTGAAGTGAACAACAGTAATACTCACAACAGTGCCATTTATTTATTAAACCTCAGAGAGGTTTTTGGAGAGACCGCCAGCATAAATTCAGAAATATTTAACATGAGTCAGGTTTGTTTTACACTAATTTGTTTTTTACAGTGTGGAGATTATATGTGATTACATGCTGTGGTTTATTTATGTGTGTTTTTCATATGATGTTTATAAGGTCAGTCATTTTTTAAAGCATAACCTTTTTTTTTTTGTTTTTTTTTTTTTTGTTTTTTTTTTTGTATTTTGTGTGATGTAAAATTAATTCCTAAACAATCTGGGAATTTAAAAGTTTCATTCATTCACTGGGGGAAAAAAAACTTGGATTTACTTTGATACTATTTAATGCTACATAATTGCACAAATGCAGAAATGGCAAGTAACACATTCAATTTAAATGTGAAATTTTCAAGAAAAAACCCTGAAATATTTACTTTGTAAAACTTTTTTAAACCTTAAAAAAGCTTTTATTTATTTTTTTAACAGTGCTGATGTATAGTTTTTTATTTATTTAGATTTTAGAGTACAGTTCAGTGAGATTTTAAACACTTTGCACAGTATGTAGTAGGTGTTAATAAACTGCATTATGTCATCTTGAAATAAATTGTATATTAATACACAAATATGTTTGCCTATAATGCCTTCAGAAAGTTAACAGCTTACAGATTTACATTTTTAGAAAACATTAGACAAATATTAGGTACTAATCCCACTTAACAACCACAGCACAAAAACATCCAGAACACCTTATAGCAACCAATAAATTGCACTAAATCCCCCTTTTAAATTTGGAAATTAACTCATGTAAAATATTCCTCAAGTAAAGAACAATTCCAGATTGACAGATCGGCTTGAGCTAGATTTTACTGATGACTAACCTGTATATTAGGCTGAACAAAAGGCAAAGGAACAAATATCTTAGAGGAACAGTGTGTGATCTGAGGAACTCCCTTCATGAGGTGTGCTCAATGGATGTTTTTGATATAAAGAGGAAAGATTAATAAACAGAAGACTGAAACCTTCTCCGGACGTTATGATATAAAAGAAGTTCAGTTGTTGCAGGATTAATAGAGCATAACCGTTTCTTTTATACTGGAGTGCTATAACAAGCCAAACCCATCGACAAACCCATGATATTCACCAGACGTTCTTGTTTGCCAAACCTTTATCCTGTCTGATTCAAAATAGTGCTTTCATTTGGTAATGTAAATTCTGAAGAAGTCAACAAATCCCATCCAATTTATGCAAGCCTATCAACAAAAGCCACAGTGTGTTTCTGCAGAAATCTCTCAGACTCTTCTTCCCGTCCACGTTGATTTTCCTGTCTGAGTGACTCACTTCTTTGAGAAGCACGCAGACGTTCGGCAGGACTCTGATACTCGCCCACTAATGTTTAGATGTGCTGCAGGACACTTTTGTAACCCTTCCGATTACTGAAGCTCAAGGCCGCAAGCTTGTTCTCCTTGTACTTCCACTATAAGCCTACTGTAACACAGGCTAAATGAACTAATTATTAATTACATAACTGTAATTACAGTGCATTTATCCTCCCACAGCATCAAACATCAGCCAGAAGATTCAACCATCACATAAGAGTGTCTTTTGAAGCACATTGGGTCAATTATTTCTGTACTACAATGCAATAATAGATTAGAAATACGCAGACTTCTTTTAGCAACGGCTGCTTTGTTTGCTGTGTAATTAACACTCCATTTACATATTAATAACTTGAGGATGGAATCAAATATTTCATCTCATGTTCTTTTGATTTAATTGGTGCATTAACAGATCAATCTCATGTACTTCTGAAGGCACTAAATAAATAAGTTTGTGTGTGTGTGTGTGTGTGTGTGTGTGTGTGTGTTCAGATATATTTAACACATAATTTTGAAAATGGAATATTTTAATTATTGAATACTGATGAAAACAATTTGTGCTCAAATAAATAATCAAACAAGTTTGTTTTGATCAAAATGTAATGATAATTAAAAAAAAATCAGAAATTATAATAATTTATTTACAGATGTAACTGATATATAAATAGATATTTATATTTAATATTTTATATATAACACTCTAATTATGTTGTAACAAGCCAATTGTCCATAAATAATAAAATATTAATATTTAATTTAATAACTGGTGTCCAAAAACCCTAAAATGTTATTAGATATTAAAAACCCATTTTTCTTAAATACATCACACATATTTTTGTAAATGAAATGTGCAACTGCACAAACAATAAAGTGAGATAAAAGTTTATGAATTTGTGTTCAGGAAACCTATGCATTAACTCATCTAACAGAAATTAATTGAGTTTCAATAAAGCTGTTACATGTTAAAAAAAAATGAAGTGCAGTTTTTGTCCTCATTGCTATAAATATTTATATGTATACATAACCAGGCATGGTTTATGCATATATTGCAGTACATTGAAAAACATATGCATAGCTTCCCACATATGAAAATGTATTTTCCAGTATATTCCCATATATATTTTTGTTTTGTCCACTTTCACTTCTACTGGCTGATAAAACGTAAATATAAAAAGGTTTGACCAAAAAAAATGAAGATTATGAATCACAGGAACTTCCATGTTCATGTAAAATGTAGATTAGGGAGTTTTATAAATGGCAAATATTGCTTATCAAAATAAAAAAGCAGGACGGATTTGATTTTCTGTCAGTCTGTGATGAAACATTGACATCTGACTGTTTGTCACGGTGCATTTATGTGATCGTCTTCACGCACTCGACTGACGCAGATCAACACAACTGCGCTTCTGTGTTTCTGTATGAGAGTGGATCTGAACTCCTCTAACATCCCTGACTACACATGATGAGATCCTCAATGGCTCTGGTGTTCAGACGCAGGATCATGGAGTTTGTTGAGTCAGATGAAACACGACTGACTGACTGTATCAACTGCGCTTTCAGTTTCCTCGTCTGTGACGTTTGGCTCTCTGAGATCAAAACATCACACAGCTGATGTATTCTTGGGATACTCAGACCTCAAGCTCTTTGGAGTTCGCCTGGTGTAAAAGAGTGTTGCAAAATGATGATGAACAACAGAACATGACAGTCCCATATCAATGCATTATTGAGGGGTTGATGATGATACAGACGTTCATAATCTCTGATCGCAGATTGACCTGATCTGTGAGTTCATGCACAGCGGTCAGAGGTTCATCTGAGGACATTTCATCCAACATAGAATAATATGAATAGTGTTACAGATTTATGTAGTTAAAGTGCCCCTGTTATGGATTTCTGAAAATTATCTTTCATGCAGTGTGTATCACAGCTCTAAGTGAATGAAAACATCCTGCAAAGTTTTAAATCTGAAAGTGCAGCGTGTATAAAGTTATTGTCTCTCAAAAGAAAGAGTCGACTCTGAATCATTGAAACGAGTCATTTTTAAAACCCAAGCCGTTTCAAGTTGACGTCAAAATGAAATATTAGCATATTGCCCGCCCACATGTTGGTCTTTTCGCGTTGGTCTGAATGAAAATGCAAATTCATTCTTTGCCACTAGGTGCCGCTTTTGGAGCGTTATAAGCTCACAAACACTGCTTTAAATGAAATCGACCAATCAAAGGAGGGGTTTGGAAAAATGAATCGTTGAACGAATCGTTTAGGAGTCGTTGAGCAAAAAAGGTAAAAATAAATGCATATTATAAGACAATTAAATTGTTTTTTGACCTTTCATGCATGTCAACCTGTTGTTGGGGACTCCCACAACCAAAATATGAACATTTCATAACCCATAATAGGGGCATTTTAATAAAATCATTACATTTATTTTTGAGATAAAACATCTGTTTGTGTAAGAGCTACAACTCTAACTGTAACCCTGATGCATTTCTTATCATAAAAAAACTGACTGAATAAATGTGTAACTAAATGAATTAATTAATAGAAACTTTTGCTTTTGTTAAAAAAAATGCACAAACTGATGAACAAGTTGAATAAACTGATGAAAAATGTCAAGTTTATCTCTCATGATCTATTTGCTTAAGTGTGATTTATTAGTTTTACCATTTGTGCACAAATTGTTGATCCATCAGTATTTTAAAAACAGATAATTTTTGTGATTGTAAAAATGAAAACATTTATGATTTATTCTGTAAATAAAAAAAATGGGTGCACAAATGGTCTGTCTGTCTATCTATCTATCTATCTCTCACCCTAAAATACGCCCTATTTTAGTCTGCTTCAGCTACAGTAGTGCTAATAGATCATTCCATATGTTTCCACGCTCTTCAACTTCATCATCAGCTCCATCTGCCTCTCTGTGTCCACATACAGCAGCGCTGATTACACTGCGATGAGCTGAACTCGCTCGAGCATGTCAATCACACGGCAGACCCAACATCAGACAGAACAGCTGCTCTCAGGTTACTCATGAACCACCGCTCGGGATCTTCTGTTTACTAATAATCCTCACATACACTGCCATTTATTACAGTAATATATTACAATACAACAAATAGCCATAATGTTATGATATGTACACAAAGCAGATCAGCCAACGCTGACGGTTCTTTAGTCTTTGAGCTTTGTATTTAACACTTCCTCATTAGATGTTGATTTAGAGAGCTGTTAATGAAGACACTTATGTAATATTGTGTAATACACATTATTATGATTGATATTTACCCACACAAAACAAACCATTCATTTTATGCATCTAAATGTCCACATCCTAGTAGTTTTTGGTTTTGGATGCAGTGATATGCATGGCTTATAATTCCAACATCAATCCTCAATGGTTTGTTCTAGATTTTCACCATAAAACCAACAAAGAACAAATGTAACATCCCCACGCAATACATTTCAGTGCTTACGTTATTAAAGGCATGGGAAAATCCCACAAAGGCCTCGATTCATCCTCTGATAATCATCTGAGATAATTGCTGTACGATCATGAGATCCTCCCAAACCTTCCAGAACAAAAGACAATCAGAACCAGACTGGCATCTGTGCAAACAAAGCTTGTTTAAAACCTAATGTCCACTAAACATGGGCAGAGATACAGCTAGCATTATAAATTAAGAACCATGAATGTCTGAATATGAAAGAAAGTCTGTAAATGATTGTGGTTATTAGATTGGATGCTTCTCATCTCAACTGAGTAAGCGTTATGCATTGTGAATCGTTTTCTAAAAACTATTCTGATTAACTTAATCCTGGTTCTGATTCTGGATCCTTTAATGATTCTTTTAGTACTTTAAGAGGATCATCTCAACCACAAATAAAAAAACGTTCTTTACTATACTTTTAAAAATATTAGTTAATTTATTGATTGTTTGATTCATTCATTCATTCATTCAGTCCACTAACAAAATATTGTTCTGAAAATGTAAGTGAAGAATCACTTTTACTAATTCACTCATTACAGTGAGTCATTACAGTGATCCAAATTAATGTGTAAATCAGACTTCACAGGTCTCTTAATTTTCGATTTTGGTAGCTGCCAAAAACAATGCTGTGAAAAAAAAAGTTATATCTTTACTATCATATCATTTTGTATATACATTTTTATTTTATATAATACATGCACACACACGTGTTATTATGGTGTATGGAGTGTAGATTGATGTGGAAAAAAAAGTAATTTAAAGCAGTTTAACATAAGGCAGCAACATAACAAAAGGTGAAAAAAATTAAGGGGTATGAATACTTTCACAAGGCACTGTATATATATATATATATATGTATTAGTGGTGTCAAAATTAGCGCGTTAACGCATGCGATTAATTTTTTTCTGATTAACGCGTTAAAAATATTTAACGCAATTAACGCAGGGGCGGGGCTAGGGTTGGCCACGCGATTCGCAACTGCTGCCTCTGTCTCTTTTTTCTTGAAAAGGATTGCGTTTATTTAGATGCAGAACGTCTTTATGACCACATCAAACGGGAGACGTTTCAGACGTGCTCTAACTTCGCCTCCGCGCCAGGCGCGAGTCAAACGAGCGCGGAAAAGATACTGTGCTCGTAGCGCGCGCTCTTCAAATACACGCACAAAGGTGCCGGTGCGCGCTGTAGCCTGTATCATTTCATATCAAACAGCGAAAGAAACTACGTGCATGCAATGTCCTAGTTATGCCGTCAGTTAAGGCATGAAGTTACCAAAAAGGCAATTAAAGCTGCCTTAAAACTGTGTGCATGCATGCAATATGTTATATATGCGTCACATTTAAGAACATGTCTCTGAAATGGTTTTAAAAACTGTCCTGAGGCACCCTAGCACTGTCTCCCTCATCTAAAACACCCGATTCAACTCGTCCGCTCATTAGTAGAGACTTTAAGACCTGAAGTGGGTCAGAAAAGGTAAAGAGAGTTGCATGTCAGATCCGCGTCACGTTCAGCAGCAGCAGCTTTTAAAGCTATAGCAGGCAAATAAGCTAATAACCAGCTGCTGTGATGTCTATTAATCCAAGAACCAAAGAAAAAAAAAAAAAGAGGAAATCAATAACTTTTATAGATTTAAGGGGTTCATCTATATTTAATTTAGAATTTAGTGTTTGGTAAGTATTCATTTTCTGTATATTTCTGCTGAAGGGCACAGGTAGCTAAATATGTCATTTATTATAATAGGTTCATGTGATGATTGTTTTAAGTTCACTTAAATTAGAAGTTAAGTCTAATAAATGTTAAAATTTATATATCTAAATTATACTGTAATGCTGACTGGCTACAGTCAATGGTTAAATATTCAGGGGAAAAACTATTTTATAGAGACATCAGTAGTATTGATATCAGTGATGCTGGCCTTCAATCATAAAAAAGATGCCATTAAAGAAATATTAAAAATATACTGTCTTTATGTTGTTTGTACATTGTACATTTGAAGATTGAATGTGAAATTATTGCAATATAAAAGTACAGTATATTTAAAAACTTTAATGTTAGGTGGAATTAATCGCGATTAATTTTAGAACAATGTGCGATTAATTTGTTAATTTTTTTTAATCGATTGACAGCACTAATATATATCACAAATAGAACCATAAATGTCTAAATGCAAAAGAATGACTGTATGATGTTTCTCATACAAAGAAAGCAATTAAACCTTGTGAATCCTTTAAATGTTTTGACAAACTTAATAATACTGTCTTAACAATCCAATTCCGATTCCCCTAATGATCCTTTAATAACTCTTTTAGCAATTAAGGGGGGGGGGGGGGATCACTAAAAATAAAACAAATCTTTACTATACACTAAACAAATTTACAAAAAATTGTATTATTATTATTATTATTATTATTATTATATTTTCATTTTGCCGCCAAAGACAATGCTGTAGAAAATTGTCTTATCTTTGTTATTTAGCAAAATAACATTTATAAAATTATCTATAATAATATCCTATTACTATAAAATCTAATTTATGTTAATTATAGAACATTAATAATTATAAAATATTATAACAATTATAGAATATATATTTTTTTAAAAACACCCTATGTTGATGCAATTATGCTTTTTTTTTTTTTTTTTTTTAAAGGGAATTTAATATTTTAGCCAAAAGCACGCATATGACGGCACGACAGCTTGCGTAACAGGACTGGCCCAGATATTGATGTACCATTAAAGGAATCATTCAGCTCCAGTATTGTTGAGCATGAGCCGGTTCTCATTTCCACTAATTACAGACCCAATCCCTCTGGTGTTAAAATGCTTTCATAACCCAAAGCCTCCTGAGTCACCAACTCTATCCTGTTATCAGCTGAGATTCAACGTCACCCACAAGCGGTTTGGTGTCCTTTGAGACGCCGGTCAGCAGATACATCTGCTTCACTTACAGACGCTTGGACTGCATGAGAGTTTCATAACTCCGATATGGCTTCGACGCTGTTTTATGCAAAGGTAATGGCAGCTTTGGACCGTCGTGAACATCATGAACCTGTGGTTAGCTTAATCACTACCTGTTCGAGGAACAGTCTGGATTTAGCACAGTGTAAAGTTGTCAGCCATGTGATTTAGGTGACATGGATAAAACTGGCCATCGGTGCTCCTCTCTCCTTTGTTTATCCAGTCTGGCACACACGTACTCTTAGAGCCTCCTAATAGAAACCAGTGGCTTAGGTGTTCCTGGCAATGCCAAACAGACTCCTCCTGCTTGACTTCTCCCGCACATACTCCACACACATAGCAACAGCTGCCAGCTCTCACTACAGCACCTGACCAATCAACCTCAACTACGCTTTACCCCTGACCTCACCTCAGAGTCAGCGGGTTTGACTGCAGCTGAGGCCAGAAACATAATACACTCATCGCTCATATCACAATTGTTAAAATTCAGTGTTTTTACTCCCAGTGTCCTCACTGACCCGTACGGATACACCTCACCTACATACAGCATCTGACTGAAAGCATGATTTGGCTTAGAAAGTGGTTGCAATATTAAATAATATTCATTAAAGAATTATTCTATATATTGCATATACAGTGTCCATCAAAATAATAACATAAATGTGATGCATATTTATCAGAGACAGATAAGGTTTTTGCACTCAGAAAATATCATGACAATTTTTCTTCTTATTTTTTCTATTTGCATAGTTACTGTATTATAGTTAGCTAAAACTAAAACCATAAAACCATAAGAAAACAGTACTTGAAATAATATTAATGTGTTAACTGGCCAAAACTAAAATTAAAAACTAAGCTAAAATTTTATCTTTTTATTCCATCTAGTTGCCAAGGCAAGATTTCTCGTTTTAATTTAGTATAACTTCATGAACTAAAATAATAAAAAAGGTCAATAGAAACTAATAAAAACCACCCACACACACACATACATACATACATAACTACTAAAAATCACAAAAACAGACTTAAATGCATCTTAAAATGCATTTATTCAAATTGTTTTAAATCAGCATGAATCTTCATTGTGAAAACAATTACATTTATTCAGTTTAAAAGTATGAACATGGTTATAATATGGCAAGCTGTGGAACAAACACAATTCAGTTAGTTAAAATATACAAGGCATTAGAAACAAATGGGATTTATTAATGAAAAATATGTAAACCAGGTTACTGTGTATTTAAAACACAACAGTTTATTACAGAAATCTGACCCATCTAATTTCTTTATGACAAATATGCCTCATTTTAAGTTTATCATTTATGTCAAAACTGTGTAATTCAAATGGATGAAAATTCTAAATAAAACACATAAATCTTAAATTAAGGTCTAAATATATATTTTTTTGAGTTGTGCAAACCTGTGATCATAATGAGTAGACTAACAAAGCGTTTCAATTAATTATGCTTTACTTATTCCTTGTTTAACCCTTGTATTATGTTTGATTTCTGGGCACGGTTTTGATGGAGCGGGTCAAATCGACTCTATTGGCATTAAATGCAATTTCCTAAATATCACATTAAGAAAAACAAGAAGCGGACAGGCAATTTTAATATCAGTATTTGTCACACATTACAAACAATTAATATCAAAGTATGATTTTTAAAAATGTTTAACCACAATTTTTTTAACATGTTTTAACAAATGTTAAAAATAAACTGTTGTAACTAACATTTTATACTTTTCTAACTTTTTCTTTCTTTTTTTTTTTTTACATGTATGTTCAAAACTTCATAAACAATGAGAATGAGAATGAATGAGAATGAGAATGAGAATGAGCTTTATTGGCCAAGTATGCTTGCACATACGAGGAATTTGTTATAGTGACAGAAGCTCTACAGTGCAACAAAGACAGCAACAGGACAGGACACAGATAATAAAAGAATAGTAAACAAATATACAAATA
>JAFVLL020023387.1:0-39622 GCA_021397915.2 Tor tambroides | reverse complement strand
TATTTAAATACATTTTCCCACACAGTATTTTGTATTTGTATTTAAATACATTTTTCCACGCAGTATTTTGTATTTTTATTTTAAATACATTTTGACGTATTTGTGCCCATCTCTGAATACAACAGTGTTCAAACATTAGGCGCGTTTCCATTACAGATTTGCGCAAAACTTCGGCGATATTTTATAAATATCGATAAAAAAGTATTGCGAAATGACGGCGTTTCCATTAACAAATGTTATGCGACTAAAACGTAACCTTTTGCCTCTCGCGATAAGTCATGGGAATGGATTCTGGTGGGATTTTGGCTATATTTATCTAAAGGAGGCGTATGCGTGTATCTTTAGAGAAGCAGCGAGGAGAGCTGCTTCAGAAACATGCGTGGCACGGCTGGTATAAACAAGCGCCGCAGTCAGCTTCAGTGGCTGTATCAGAGCCACACTGCGCCGCAGACGTGTGCAGTGTAAACTGTCTAAGCATTAATGGCAGGGAAAGCCCCTTATACTCGAGAGAGGCAACGTATGAAGTGTTTCTTGGAGGTTATAGTACATTGAAGAATGATCATATGACAATTTACATACCCCATGTGACCTGTAAATGCGGAAAAACCGTTTCCACTGCAGTTCTGCGAAACATTCCTTTTTCGAATTGCAAGAAAAACCACCTCATGCGAGCGTAAAAACTTTTTTGCAATATATGGGAGTTTTTGTGAAATTGACGCGTTTCCATTAGGCGTATTTTCAATTCGCAATTCGCGCCTAATAAAACAGTTAAAAATACAACGAACACAAATAACCACAGTTAAACGATACAAGACATCTTCTCTCAGACACTTAACTCTTTCCCCGCCAGCGCTTTTGAAATAAGTTGCCAGCCACCACCAGCATTTTTGAGGATTTTAACTATAATTTCATGACTCACAAAGCTATGAGTGCTGTACTTCAGTAGAATATGTTTGTGGCCAACTTCTTAAACGTTAGCTAAAAGTTCTGAAAAGACTTTTCAACTTAAATAGTTAACATTACATCGACATGTAACGTTACATGATGCTACAAGGAACAATGCGGGGGAGGGGGAAGGGGTATAAATATCAAAAAGATAGCATTGAAGCATCTGACTAACCTTTCCTTTCCTCTGACTCTTGCTCATTATGTCGAAACAGTTTACTGGTTTGCCACAGGTTTCTGGAAATCAAGTCGAAATCGTTTCAGTAAATGAAGTGCAATTTGTCACTTAACAGAAATCAAGTAATGTGCTGACGTCTTTTTCTTTTACATTTATTATTTTATCAAATCTTCTAGTAATATTTACCTTAAAATGTCCATCTTGCCAGGATTCACATCAAATGCACACATTCGTTTGTTCGTTGTTCTGTCTCAACGTGACCAATTACGTAACGTCATGTCATTGGCAGATTTGTATTCAAATTTTGACCGATGTTGCAGTGGTAATTAAAGGATAATTTACAAATTGTTAGCAGTAAGTTACCAGCCGATTATGAATTGTTCAAAAAGGAAGTACAAAACACACATAAGCAAGGATGACCCTGAACCAAGGGCCACCAAGTATTTATGAACAAAAAAGGTAGGTAATTATTACTTAATTATAATTATTGTATTTATAATATATTATTATATATTATGATATATTCAATATAATGTTTATAATATTATAATTATTATTTTAAGTAATAAGTATTACTTGTTTTATTATTATTAGGTTACTGTTATCATTATTTTGTTGTTTTTGTTGATGATGTTGTTCTATTATGTTCTAATATTGTACTACTACTACTACTACTACTAATTATTATTATTATTATTATCACCACCATTAGAAGGCTAAATGATTTTAGTTGATGTTAAAGTAGGTATAGTGTAACTGAGTAACATCTCATTTATGTCAGGTTTCACACAGAACGCCTATAAAGTTTTCTTAGAAAAGAGAACATAAAACATCATCCAGACTCTTGTAAGAATCTTTCTTACCTCAGAAAGGTAAGAATCTCTCTCTCTCTTTTATAGGCCTATATGCTGCTGTTCTTCTTGTTTCATATTGTTATGCAATTAATACAATGCTTATGTTAATAATTTATAAATGCCAAAAATTTGTATAAATGCATACAAACACAAACAAGGTATATATTTAATTTATAAGCCTAATAATGTGTTACTTTATTTTTGTTTTAGGTAATAAATCAGTCCTTTATCAATGAGGCAAACCTTACCACATGTAGAAAACCAGTGCTATGGGTGAGTATGTTTCTGATTTTAAATATCCTGGATGCAATTAAAAAATAATTTTACATCTCATATGTTTCACAGTTTATGTCTTTTGATATGTAATACATGTAAGAGTTTTGAATGAGTTCTCACATTCATTGTCTAAATTTTTGATGGGTTTGTACATTGGGAATTTTATGTACTTTTCCATATATGCAATCATACAGGCAGCCTTACTTGAGCATGCAGGCAATGAGAGGGATTTTTCTCAGTCTCATGCTACCCAGGAACAGTCAGAGTCATTGAACAGCTGCACATCGCAGGTAATGTTACACACATGGGGTGCTGTCAGTCCTCTGTCGTGTGTGTCATGTGTTCCCGCCTCTTGTGTCCTTATTTGGTTTGTTTCCTGTCCTTGTTTAATGTGATTATTAGTTAAGTCTGTTCAGCTGTGTTTGTCTCATTAACCTGTGTATTTAAGTTCCTGCCCATTCAGTTTCGTGTCGTCTGGTCTACTCGTTACTCCCTGGTGTTCCTGTCTGTGCCTGCCTTGCCTTGTTTGGATTAATTAAAGACTGTTTAATTTGAGTTTATCCTCGTCTCCGTGTTCCTTGCTCCTCCTCGCGTGTGCACCATGACAGGTGGACAGCATCAGTTTACAACAGCACAATTACATATCAATGCATGATCCAAGCTGTGAAATATTTTTTATTTTTTTTTATTTTTTTTAAAGTATCACACTAGAGTAGTAACGTTACGGGGCTGACGAGACGTGAGAATCCATATGCAAAGCTTTATTGAAAAACATGGTCAGAAAACAGGCAGGGTCAGACAGTGGCAAACAGGTATAGCAAGGGCAAGACACAGCAATCCGTGGAGCAAGCGTGGGTTGACGATCGGCGAACAGTATCCAAAGGGGCAAGGCAGAGAGATAATCCAGAAACGAGAGCAATAATCCAAGGCATTTAGAGTCAGAACAGGCTCTTTGTGGACGATGCAGAAGACTATGGTGAAGTTTAGGTGGTTGGGGGTCAAAATAGGCGCTCTGCAGCACTGAGGAAGACTATGGTGAAGAATAGGAAGTCAGGGGCTCATAAAGCTCTTCATGGGACTTAAAACGTGGGCACCCCCAGAGGTGTCCATACACAACCTATGGCCAATTTTGTCAACGTAAAACGTCCACGTCACCATTAGAATAAGTGGCTTGTGTTGTCCAAAAAGTGTATGCAAGCCCATGCCCCACCTATGCGACCAATGGCAACTTATTTGAATTGAAAAATTCTCACGAACCACCTAGGTTCCCTTACCTGTAACAACCTCCAATCTGCTCTCGTAGAGCCCGAGGTCGTAGATAATCTGATTAAAAAAAGAAGTAGATTCAGGCTTCATGATCGGCCCTTTCGACGCTCCCCCCTTTCCCAGCTGAAGGAGGAGGAGCAGATCATTGTGATGGAGGTCAAGCAACACTGGCAATCATTGAAGGAAGCTGAATGTTCCCTGAGGGATCTCTCTGTTAAAATACAAAATAACAGTGAGTAGCCTCAACAAAATTCAATCACCAATGCACTGCTGGAATTAAAACTTAGGAATGATTTTATTTGTTTTCCAATGTTTTCCTTACTTTTTTTATGTAGACAGTGACTTCGAGCTATCAGAGGGGAGCTCCAATGGACTACTGTGCCTTGAGAAAATTGGAAGACCTTCAGTTTCTACAAAATAAGGCTAGGATGTTATACCGACAATGTGTTCTGGGACAGGCATCAGACAACATTCTATTTGATAACATGTCCGATGAAGAAACTGAGGATGCAAATATAGTTCTGATGAAACACACAGTGACGAGGACTAAACCTGATGTTTTGCAGTGTGTACCTGTATCTTACGTTGATGGAAAGTGTATGAGGATATACTGTATTGCATATACTGTAGATAAAGTTTTTACATAAACATGTTTTTCCCTACTGTAAGCAAAATAAAATACTTGTATAGTGATCTACAAAAAACAGTCTTGTCTTTTTATCTCCTTGATTTAATCTCTCTTGATAATTCAATGCATATTATAAGAAAAAAAGCAAGCAACAGCACGCACATCGATCTCAAATGGGTGCTCGACTAAAAAACAAGTAGAAACATCTTTTAAATGTAAAGTCAGCAACACCAAAGTTGCAAAAATATCAAAAAATTTATTTAAAAAACTTTTGCGTAGGGTGTGACGTTTCGAGCGCATAGGCTCTTCATCAGACAAATGAACAACACTCATGTGCCAATCTTTATACCTTCGGGTGATCAAAGGTCACATGACCTAACACAATATTATCATAATAGTAATAATAATACACCAACAAATAAACCAAAACAATAACATATCAATCAAGGAAAATAAAAGACAAAAAGAAAACATAAAACTATGCAAAATTCTCAATATGCAATTCAACAACATTAATTAATACCTGCCTACCTACATAAATTCAACTAGTACCACCAAAACCTTTATTAGAGCTGTAAAAAAAAAACAAACAAGAAAAAACTATAGAGATATTTTATATTTAAAGAAATGGACGAATGTCAAAATCCTCATTTAATCCTCTAGGGGACAACGTATAATGTAAAAATCCAAAAGGCCTCACGTTGTAAAAGTACTTTGTTAATATCACCACAGCGCCGTGGACACTTGACTGCTTCTATGCATATGTAGTGAAGAGTGGAAACTGAATGTCTTTGAACTTTCCGATGAAGATATAGCCCGAATACTCATGAAAGACTCGTTATTCAATGAAAATTCTGTGGATGACTATGTAAGACCGTCGACTAAAAGCCTGGAAGAACTCCTTGAGAGGAAGACTAAACTGTATCTTCATGGAGTTACGTTGAGTGACTATCTGAGAGTCAAGAGAATACCACGCGGCTTAAGGATTGTCAAAAGCCCTATTATTGGCAAGAACAATGTGAGTTTTTGCAATAAATGGTGTGAAATTCTGAATAAGTGTGCTTTTGATCTAATGGCATTGACCATACAAGAGATATCTGCACAGCTGGTGAACATTCGAAAAGAGATGGAGGAGGTCAAAATTCAGCTATCTGTGGATTAATTAAAAAAGGAGATTATTGCATCTAAGAAGAGCAAGTTCAATCGAAATGCTGCTGATTATGCCAACGATCGGGTTTACCAGTGGAGATCACAACGTAGGCATCATTCATCGCCACAACTCCCTTCTCGTGGGGCTCGTAAACCTTTACAGTACGATGACAACAGGTACTTATCTGCTTAGTCGTCTTCTTCACTCGATCGGGATTCAGACTCCAGTTATCTGTCCCAGTCACTACGTTTTTTAGAAGGCGGACGACAATTCAGCATCTCTCGTCAAAGAAAAAATGCAGGAGGAGCAAAAAGAGCTCTCGCAAGATCTCAATATTTGACACGAAGAACAATGCAGAAGTGATTAATGTCATCAATTTATCGAGCAAAGTGATCTCTAATGACTGTTTAATTGTCCTCAACAAAGAACTTTCGTTTTCACCAGCTGCACACTGCAATGAATTTGACAGTTATATTGATTTGCAAAAATTTTTTAGAAACTTGAGACTTAAAGAATTTTTTAATGTGCGACAGTCCAGTTCACAGTAGATTCACTCATTGGACTCCAGAGTTTCCATGTCTGATACAACCTCTGAGTCACGGGATAGTGACTGTGGTACATCTATAGAGGACACTAATTCTAGTGAACTACATCTGACTGGTTTTCGAGGTAAATCCACTTTTGTTCCTTTCAAAAATAGAAATGCCTCTTTGGATACTTATTGCAGGCTTGTAGAAAGTGATGTTGCATCTATATTAAAATCTAAAAGACAATACAAACTTGCACATAATTTGATGAAGGCACAATTGTTGGAATTGGAATCACTTAAAAAAGATTCGTCTATAGTGATTCAAAGTGCTGATAAAGGTGGAGCAGTGGTGATTTTAGATCGAAAAGACTACGACTTTGAAATCCAGAAACAACTTTCTAATTCAGTCCTTTATAAAAAATTGAGTATGAATCCTTTGGCTCATTTTAAGACATCTGTAAACAGTACTTTAAAACTTCTTTTTTGTAGATGCAGGTTTGTTGACAAAAGATGAATATGAGTATATGTGTGTTGAACATCCGATTACGCCGGTACTATACACGCTGCCTAAAATTCACAAACCATATGGGGAAATCCCTTCTGGGAGACCCATAGTGGCAGCAATTGGGTCACTTACAGAAAAAATTCTGCTTTTGTTGATTTTCATTTACAACCTTTAGTCACGTCTTTACCTTCCTATATTAAAGACACGATGGATTTTATTGAACTTATGAATAATGTTAAATTACCTGATTATCCTGTTTTTCTAGTGACCATGGATGTTGAATCGCTTTACACCAATGTTCAATTTCAGGGAGGGCTAGAAGCAATTGAATTTTTTCTCAATCAACGTCTTTGTCAGGTACCAAGTACTGCATGTCTGAGTGACCTGGCAAAACTGGTGCTTTCGCACAATTATTTTTTGTTTGGGTCAGAGTATTATTTGCAGATTTCAGGGGTTAGCATGGGTTCTAAGATGGCCCCAAGCTTTCCGGCCTTATTTTGTGGGATGTTTGAACATCAGTTTGTTAAACCCTGGGGAAAATGTTTTCTTGAGACACATTGTTCTATGGAAACGATACATTGATGATGTTTTTTTAATATGGAGTGGTACTGAATCTGAGTTACTAGAGTTTCATAGTTTGGTAAACAATAAGTGTAGTGCGTTGAAATTTACGACTGAATTTCTTCAAGAGAAAATGAATTTTTTGGATGTGCTTGTTCTTCGCACTGCATCGGGCATTGAAACTACTTTGTATCGCAAACCTACTGACCGTAATACCATCTTGCACGGACAATCTTACCATCCTGTGTCATTAAAGCGCTCGTTACCAATTTCCCAATTTAGTTGTATTCGTCGTATTTGCAGCAGTGATGAAGATTTTCAACAGCAATCACAGATCTTATCGGAGAGATTCAGAAAACGATCATATCGAGAAGAGTGGATCCAGTCTGCAGCGAGTCGTTTTAAAGATGTGTCACAACAAGAGAGTCTCGTTGAAAAACAAAAAAAATCTGATCGTCGGATTAATTGTTACATTCAATATTCCCGTTTCCAAGGACATTAATAATGTTTTATTGAAACACTGGCCTATTGTCGAGAGTGATCCCAGCCTCAAGAAATGTTTTGATAAACCACCTCGTTTAGTATATAAGAAAACACCTAATCTTCGAAATATCTTGGTCAGATCTGACTTGAAACCTGCTCCTCATTTCTTGAACAAAATACCTCATGGGAATTACAGATGTGGCAATTGTCAACAGTGCAGTTTCACATACAAGACGTTGACCTTTACACATCCTCACATGGTGAAAACCTTTAAAATTTGAGGCACTATTTCGTGTAAGACGGCTAATGTTATTTACTTGTTGCGTTGCCCTTGTGGCTTATGTTATGTTGGTAAGACTAGTAGACCTCTGAAAATTCGTATTTCTGAACATCGGTGTGCAATTAGAGATCGCGATCCAAAAAGTCCAGTAGCTCAGCGTTTTGCAAACTCGAGACATTGAGTTTCCTCTCTTCAGTACACAGGAACAGAGGTAGTTAAGTGTCCACGGCGCGGTGGTGATATTAATAAATTACTTTCACAACGTGAGGCCTTTTGGATTTTTACATTAGATACGTTGTCCCCTAGAGGACTAAATGAGGATTTTGACATTCGTCCATTTCTTTAAATATAAAATATCTATATATCTATATAGTTTTTTTGTTGTTGTTTTTTTTTTTACAGCTCTAATAAAGGTTTTGGTGGTACTAGTTGAATTTATGTACGTAGGCAGGTATTAATTAATGTTTTTGAATTGCATATTGAGAATTGTATTTTGCATAGTTTTATGTTTTGTTTTTATGTTTTGTTTTTCTTTTTGTCTTTTATTTTCCTTGATTGATATGTGTATTATTATTACTATTATGATAATATTGTGTTAGGTCATGTGACCAGAGTGGCACATCAGTGTTGTTCATTTGTCTGATGAAGAGCCTGCGCGCTCGAAACGTCTCACACTATGCAGAAGTTTTTCAAATAAATTTTTGATATTTTTGGAGCTTTGGTGTTGCATTATAAGAAAATATATTCCAGTCTTTAACAACATTAAGTGAATTAAATATTACATTATGTCAGGGTTTCCCAGGGTCAAAAAGCTATAAAATAATTAAATCAAAATTAAATGATTTAAAATAAGACATTAAAAAGTATTTTAAAAATATGACTCGTTTATGTCATGTGACCATTAATAGACATTAGAGTATAAAACTTCGACTTAATTTTATCATTGATCTAACTTATTAACTAAAAATCTTAGCGCTTACTTCAAGCAAATTTGTTGGGTCAAAGAGCTTCAGCTGTCAAAAAATTTAGAGAATCCCTGCATTACATGTAAATATTAAATCACGTGAATTTGTAAATTGTAACGTGTTCAAAAGACAAAAAGCTTCCCAAAGGGAGTTACACATGGTTAAATAACCTACTGAAGGATATTCAAATAATAATAATGTTTATATCAGGAGTTTATTAGATATGCAATGTTGAGAAAACACTTGTTAAAAGTCAAATGTTTTCTGTAAATCCAGTGATCAAATGTTGTGTTTTGCTTAGTTTTCAGCGACTAGTGGCTAGTCTGTGAGTGCTATTACACAAACCTGGAAGGTAGACCTCTGAATATACATCAACATTTTCATTTGAATCTTTCAACGGTTCTTTATTAAAGTACTTCAGCGGGACGACACATGTCCCTGTTCAAATAGTAAAGACATTCCTTAGGTGGAAGAGTCTGCAAAAAAGGGTGGAAAAATGCTTAGTCAACACAGACGATAACTGAAAGACCTCTTCTCCCAGCTGCAAAACAGTACTTCCATGAGTTGTAAAGGGAGAAATCTGACTGGAAACGTCACTGTGTTTGGGCTTTCTGACACTGTATGTGCATCAGATGTCTTTGCCACTGAAGAACTGAATGGTGGTAAAGTGTGTAACTCTTCATCCTACAGTCGTTTCCTAATTGGAAACTCTCACTAGAAACTTCCAAGCAGGTGTGATTCGGAGCTGGTTGGAGCTAAACTCTGCAGAGCCGTGGCCCTCCAGGAACTGAGTTTGAGACCACTGGTGGTCTCACATTTGTCTCCTCCAACATTTCAAACAAGATCTCAACAACATCACAGACTGCGCTCAGATGTTTCTCCTTAGCTAGAGACGATGGATCTCTCACATTTGCCTCCTCTAAAATCTAGTTTAGAGATCTCAACAACTCTGCAAAGTGTGCACCAAGTCAAGTACTTGAAAGGCACTAAATAAAGGGGGGGGGGGGATAATACATTTAGAGTTAAAGGCTATATTTTGAGAGAGAAATTATGCAGAAATAAGGATAATGTTTCTTTTTATAGGATAATGTTTATGTATAGTGGACATTCTGCCAGAAACGTACATTATCTGTCCTTGACTTCTTACAGTCAATAAAAAGTATTTCATCCAAAAAATTTCTAAAACTGACTGATGGTTGATTTCTGTGAGTCGTTCTGTAATGGAATATGTCTTGGTTCTCAGATATTTTTTTTCTTTATTAAAAACACTTTTGAAAATTACAAATCCCGTCTTTGTCCTCAGCCAAAGTATTTAGAAAAAAATCTCCATCAATAACAAGTTTAAGTTGTTATCTTTCACATCAATTGATTAAAAACATGAAATTAAACATAAATTCTAGAAATAAATGCTATTTTACAACTGTCCCCATGTTTTCGGTCAGTCCTGTCACGTTTACATAAAGCTCAACACAAAATGTGTGCAATAAGCCTTTAAGGGGTATGACTCAGAGGAAGTGACATCATTTGACTGAGGTGAAGCTGACACTGATAAAGCATGAGTTCTGTATTTGGCTAAAGGGTCAGGCCCTGTCACAGTAAAACATCCCAGAAAATAATGAAAATGTTTTAAATCCAAAACATGTATAAAAAGGTTACTGAAATTCCTTGAGTTACATACAAATTAATGGCATTGTTCTTTTTTATTACCTTTATTGCATATAATATGTATTTAACGCATGACGTTGTAAAACATTATTTGAATAAATAGACATTACACTGTAAATTTGAAGCTTTTTATGGTCATTGACAAATTTTTTTAATTTTGTACCTCTTTTACCTAGGCCTATGCAGATGTATAGATATAATTGTCACCCAGGGCCTAAAATTAACACTCGCCAAGCACCAAATGGGAGTAAAAATCAGCGTTGGCGTGTGTCAGTCGCCAGTTGAACGCCAGTAAAACTTTTACGAAATATAACAATGCAATGTAGTGAGAACAACAGACAGTTTTTAAAGAGATTCGCTGTTTCTGACATAAGCGAATAAAATAATCTTTCCGAAGACAATACCATCGTGATGAGCTGTTCTGTCATAAGCGACAAGAGCGAATTAAACAGCCTAATAAGATACAAACGGGCTGATAAGGTCACAGCAGAGTGATGGCCATCTTGTCCCTACACACGGTTATAATAACTTTTACCTGAGAAGATATTGCTGTTTCATCTTGGAAGATTATAA
Organism: Tor tambroides; assembly: GCA_021397915.2. Lineage (NCBI taxonomy): Eukaryota > Metazoa > Chordata > Actinopteri > Cypriniformes > Cyprinidae > Tor > Tor tambroides. The sequence continues at coordinate 28,764 of JAFVLL020023387.1, read as the reverse complement.
GCCGCTTTTCCACTATCGGGCCGAACGGTTCTAAGAACTGTCAGGAACGGTTCCAGTTGTATTTCCATGTGAGCCTGGTACGGCGCGGCACGATTACAAACCGTTCTCGGCACGGTTAGACAGCCGTACTGAGCCGTGCTGGTGGAGTGCGTGTGCGTGACGTCGCCACTCAGGATCTGTCCCTTGTCTGTTGCCTGGCTGCTAGTTTCTCTGTAGCTTGCTAAGCGCGCTATTTTGAGCAATGTAAACACAAATTAGTAATAAAATCTGTAGAGCATGAGACTCTTAATCTCAGGGTCGTGGGTTCGAGCCCCACGTTGGGCGTATCTGTTGGCTTTCTCTCACTTCCCAGCGAGTCTCTTGACCTGACGTGCTGCGTGGCACGCACGGCGTTGATTTTTTTGCCACCGCACCGCAGAGGAGCGCACGTCGCCGGTCTCTGTGGCGCGTTCGGCTGTTAACCGAAAGGTTGGTGGTTCGAGCCCACCCAGGGACGAAGGAAGCTTTTCGCTGCCATTCTGCCATGTGTCCGCAAGCTTCAGAATTTAGCACACGAGGCGCCTGTCCACTAGCGCAGCGTTCGTAGCCCCTTTTGAGCGCTCACAGCTTTGTCAGTTGCCTTGTGTCAAAAGAAGACAGAGGGTGGTAGGTGAAGGTTTGCATCAGCTCAAGTTTGCTATGGAGTGTTCATGTTTTGTTCCGGGTGGTGGAGGCCCGTGTTCCAGGGAGGTCCTGCTCAAAACCCCCTCTAGGAGCACCACAAAATGCCATGAAAATCACATTCAAATAATATAGTGTCGGAATTTGCAAACTGTATTCACGCAGCGGGACAGAACTCCATGCCTGGAACGTTTGTGGAGTTGCCTGAACTTGTAGCCTATCAGGCTTTCGGACAAGAGGTCAGTCGATTTGGCGCACTTCTATATGTACTAGCATCTTTGTATTTTCAGTTTCCGGTTGGAGGTTGGGTCCTCCGATTTTTGCTGTATGGCTCACTTTTTGCCTTTGGGAATTAGGAGAAGTTTGCCTTCAGTGACCGCTCTCTCTTGCCACCGATAGAAACGGAACTATAACTCCGGGTTTTGATTGTGCATGTTATCGGCCTGCTCTGCTTGTTCAAACCGTGTTCCCCAGCAACAGGCATGGCTAAAACAAACAGAGGACACTCTAAGCTAGGGGTGTCCAAAATCTGTCCTGGAGGGCCACTGTCCTGTAGAGTTTCGCTACAACCAGCTCCAAAAGACCCGCCTGGAAGATTCTAGTCTGCCTGGTGAGAGCTTGATTAGCTGCTTCAGGTGTGTTTTCACTGGGGTTGGAGCTAAGCTCTGCAGCACAAGGGCCCTCCAGGGCCGCCTGTGGACGCCCCTGCTCTAAGCGTACCGCCAGGCTTAAGCCTAACTTTACCCGCAAGAGGTTTTCCCAAGCCTGTGCAAAAAGTGAGGCTCCGTTTCGCGCGTGAAATTTGGGCAGTGATAAAAACCGCGACAGGCCCCGGTATTTTATGAAATCTTACCACTATGCACGATTGCTGCTGTGTGTGAATCCACTTGCTGACTGTGTGCTGTACTTGTTCATGAGGCCTAGATTTATTTATTATTTTATTATTAATAATAATAATAAAATTGTTTTAAATTCAATTATATTTTGAGGCTGGTTATTTGTCACCTATGGTATCGATTTGGTATCGATACCTAGGTATTACATTCTGGTATCGTACTGAAGCCAAAATTATGTTATCGAGCCATCCCTATTGTACACACACACACACACATGTTCACGCACACACACACAGACAGACAGATATATACACACACACACACAACACAACAAGGTGGTCACTGCACACTGTGAGGACTATACCACCACCTAAAATAAAACCAGTCTGCTCAGGCATCAAATTTTACAACCCTTAAATCAACAGATAAATAATTACTTGAAACTAAACCACAATTTCAACAAAAGACAGATCTATAAGTATATAAAGGAAATCAATATAGGAAACCAAAATACAAACTTTATAAACTAATTATGTAGACAAATTATATAAATCACAGAACCACATCTAATGTGACTAAAGAGAGTAACAAAAAACAATCACAAAAATATAATCAAAATTGAAAGCAAAAGACAAAGGAACAGGTAACTAGTTACCTAGCTGGGGACTACTTTCAGGCGCTGCGTAATATCACTGCGCCTGCTGCACCCGTGGTACGGCAGCAAAGTTCCTTGATTATTACGCCGGAATGAGAGTATAGTTCCTAGACATATCTGCCTAGAAAATCACAACTTTCCATTTTCCCTCAGTCTTAGTACACGATGTAACTACAGAAGAGTCAAGCTTTAAATGGGAAAAATATCGAAACTCTTTGTTCATTTTTGAGCGCGATGCTAATGGTCTAATCAGATTCAATGATCTATGCTAAGCTAAGCTAAAAGTGCTACCGCCAGACCCGGAGATCGGCTGAATGGATTCAAAAACTGTAAAACTCAACTGTTTAACTCTAGAGGAGTTGTAAAATGAGCCTATTTCCAAAAAAAGTGGAGTGTTCCTTTGAGGCTTATTGTAATTACTACAAAAACTTCAAAGGGATAATTCATCCAAAAAACAAACATATTAGCTGTTGATGTACTCACCCTCAGGCCATCTGAGCGTTCAGTTGAGCAGTAAAGAACAGTTTAAGCCGTGGTTTTTTTCTGGTTCATATAATGCAGACCCCTGGTATGTTCGTTTCAAGAGTCAAAAAACATACAGACAAAACAAAATTAATAAATGAATAAATATATTAACATTTTGGATGAACTATTATAGTTTTGCTAGTCATTTATCATAAAAGTATGTGAATGGAAAAGTCTAAACATTGAAAACGGTTCATGACATTCAGAGAGTTTCCTCCCCCTGCCATTGCTTCTGGACGAAGCATCCCAAGCACCCCTGCATTCTCATCATGGGTTTGTATTCTGTTGTATATAATTAGTTTTAATTAATCATTATTTGTTTAATATTGCCAAAAAAAAACAAAAAAAAACCCCAAAATATAATCCATTCGGTTTGTTCAAACATCTGAACCTTGAGTGTATAAGTTGTGTACAGAGTACAGACTTAAACTACTGTATGTTTGGAGTGTTTTTTCAAGTGGTCTTTTAATGTATTTTGTTTTTGTAATACCTGCATGCTCTTTGTTGGTGTCTGAGGTGATGAACGATTCAAGATTGCTGTGGATCAGGAAATTGTTAATGATCACATCATCTGCCCGACTGGCCTGAGCTACACCTTCTCTTTGTTTTATGTTTTAAACATCAAATACCCCAAAGAGATGACACTTTCCCTGGAATTTATCCAAAGGTAAGCCACACATTGTTAAGAAATGTCAAGTATAGAATATGTTGTTGTGTTGCTATTTTACAATGGAAAATATTGAATCTTGCTTCTCCCAGGGTTAAATCTTAAGCATTATTAAGGAAAGCAATTGATCATGTAGTCAGTGCTTGACATTACAGTGACGGTTCACCCAAAACATAAGAAGATTTTCATCAGGTGCTCTCGTTCATGTAGTCCCAAGCCTGTACAAGTTTCTTTCTTCTGAGCACGAAAGATGATGTTTTGAAGATTGCTGACAAACAAACAGCTGATGGCAGCTACTGACTTCCATCCAACTGCTTGCAACATTCTTCAAAATATCTTTTGTTTTCAACAGAAGAATGAAATTCAGGTCTCAAATAACATGAGAGAGAATAAATGATTGCAGAATTTAGATTTTTGGGTGAACTATCCCTTTAAGCCTTAAAACAGTGTTTCTCAACTGGTGGGTTATGACCCAAAAGTGGGTCGCAAGACCGTTCTTAGTGGGTCACGGAGTGTACAGAGAAACAGCAACAACTAAAAATCCTACATATTTCTCATCTGAGACTTTTATTTTGAAAGACATATATATATAATGCATACAGCATCAGAAGCTTAATCTTGTTACAGGCCTTTTCAGAACTCTTTTTTGTATTACTAGATGGTACTACTTAAATGTCTTTATTTGAACATCATACAATAACTTGTGCTATATATTTTTTCTTTCTCTTTTTTGTCTTGGCATCACCCAGCGACCTGAGGAAACTTCTGAAGTTCTGGGTTGGATGGGAAGTGATGGGAAGTTGTGCCATGCATCCTCAAGCTGGAAGTTGTTCAGTGCAGTGGACCAAGCCAGTTATACCCTTGTGAAGAGCACATCCGCCTGCCAGAGCTCTCACAGCTGACATGATGGCACGTCTGCAGTCTGTGGAGAGTGCTTTTGGCCTTGTTTAGATCTTCAAACACGTTAGATTGAGAATGTTGCTTGTTACGGTTGCTCATCTATTAAACATGTCAGTGTTATAGTCGTTGTTGCAATTCTTTGCACTGAAATGTCTAATTTGGGCCGTTCACCCACTTTTTGGTTTTACATTTTGTAGTTCAACTGAATTCTACTTTGCATGACCCTTGGCTGGCCTTGTGCAGTAAAGGTTTGATATGAGGACTTGATGTTGACTGTGATTATGGTCAATAAAAATCTTATCCAATAACTCCATGTTACTTATTTTGATAAAATGACATATAATGGTTAGAAAATCAACTAAAAAGCAGCAAAGAGATATCTAATTTTCAGCAAGCAAATTCTTTACATATTGAACCGTACGCAAAAAACACGTCCGTGCCATTGGACTCGGAGGGTTGTAGAGGATTGATATGTTCTCTCAGCTGCTCCAGCTGTTCAGGAGTTAGTGGCCTGTCAAACTCCACAATATAACTAACTTATTAATGTATTAAACTTACAATGTTTCTTAACTTACTAGTCTATGGGAAATTAATAAATAAATAAAAAAAAAAAGTATATGATTGTAAAACAAAAAATCTATAGTTTTACTGCAGTGGGCATCCAATTCCTCAGCAGCCTGACTGAAGAACAACAGGGTTGTGTCAGATCAGTTGTTGTCTCAGCTCTCAGGTACACTATCTATACAAAAGACAGAAGCACTTTTAGATCGAAAGTGTGCTTGAAATAGCTTTGGCTGTGTATGCATTCTCACTTTGAGTGAAAAACCATTAAAAAAATCCCTGCAAAGATCACTATATTGTACATGTAGAAAAACATAATGCTATTGAACTGTAAACTCTTCAGTAATGATAGAAATATCCTTAAAACAGACATTGAAGTCTATTGGGCATATTACATTTATTGTTATGAGAAACACTCAGGTTACCTGATGGGCTTATGGTTTGTTTGTATATGTAGTAAGTTCTTCGGGCATGGCACTGAGTCAGTGACCTTGTGCCTCCAGTGTTCCTTTAATCAATCTGTAGCCTGCATGTGGCATTCTTTCTTTGACTTGGGAAACAAGTCCATCAAGTTCTGCATCAGTGCAGGTACTATACAGTCCCCTAACTGATAGATTGTCTTCGGCCATCCTCCTAAAGAGTGTAAACACCCAGCAAATGTGAAAGAGTTGTAACAGGGAGTCCAATCTCCAAACTACAATCCTTGAACGCCCATTTTAATTGTCTTTCCACCTGATCAACTGAATGTGAAATTTGTGAGCGTCTGTGATTCTGGATTATGTAGTTCAGTTAAAGGGTTAATTCACCCCAAAATGAAAATTCTGTCATTAATTACTCACCCTCATGTCGTTCCAAACCCGTAAGACCTTCGTTCATCTTCAGAACACAAATTAAGATATTTCTGATGAAATCCGAGAGCTCTCAGACCCTCCATAGCCAGCAACGCAACTACAATGTTCCCAGGTCCAGAAACGAAGCAAGGGCATTGTTAACATAGTCCATGTGACATCAGGGGTTCAACCGTAATCTTATGAAGCTACGAGAATACTTTTTGTGCGCAAAGAAAATAATAATAACATAACTTATTCAACAGTTCTTCTCCCCGAGTTACCGTCTTCTGCCATTTTGGAGAGCATCCACCGAGCGTAAACAACGTAATCAGCGCTGTTTACAGTCAGCATGCGCACACTTTCGCTGAATATAATCAGTGTTGTTTACGTTCTGGGGTACTCTCCAAAATGGCAGAAGATGATCAGCGTGTCTGAGATGATTAATCAAAGTGTCTGAGGTTCTTCAGTTCTTACACTTGTACACCATCTTATCTGTTTCTTATCACAATCTTATTTTTTTAGTATTAATCAGTCAAAATTCTTACTGTCGGTTAACTGGCTATTTATAGTCATCCTTACTTTTGGATTTTATACTATTCATTTTTTAAATTAATTTTATAGCATTTCTTTTTTGGCAAAACTTATTTACCACTACTTTAATTCATGTTTAAATACATTTATGCTGCTCCATGATGAGATTTTTTTTTTTCTCAGACAAAATGCTGCACATTTCTTTGTTATTGTAAGAATGTTAAAAAAAAAAAAACCTAAATTGAAATTTTAAAACAACCCCCAAAATAAAAGAATAACACAAATGAAAGAAATCTCTTCATATAAACAAACTAAGGCTTTGTCTGTGCTCTTTGTATTTAAAATGAGAGGCAACCACTGCATTTTAATCACGATCCAAACAAACATGCTGCTTGAGCAGTTTTTAATCTAAATTAGACTGTATAATTTCAAAATTTGAAACAAAAACAGAATGGTTTGACTTTAGTTTTGTGAAACGATGCTACATAATTACAAACATCTAAACGAAACAGAAACGGCAGACGATCTGCATTAGAACACAGGTTCACCCTCTGCCAGCAGGGGGCGCTTATGGAACAGCAGTGATACAGTGTTTCCTTGGTTACCGCTGTAAACAAAGCAGCGCCGCACTTATGAACACATACGCATTATACGGAGGCAAGGTGAAAATTTTCAACCGGCTCACGGTGCATCGCTACATCCCTACGCTTCAGATTTGATTTCTGTGCCGCGTTTGCTGTGTAAAGATGCCTTTAGACTGTGTAGTTTATTTACAATGCAATGCTATATTAATCGTGATTTTAAAATGTTTCTGTAGTTGTTAGGCTATATTTCAGTTTCGAGCCAATGTCACGTGTGTATATAGCTAATAATGTTGGCTTGGTGTGTTTAGAGATGAATTTATTTTTAATATTTGCTACTGCAGGACACAGGCTATTAATAGGGAATGAATGAACTTAAGTGCGACTCGAGTCTGAGAATTACTGTATATTTATTAGGGCTGCCCTCGACTGAAGATTTTTCTGGTCGACTAGTAAATGTTCATTTGAAGCATTAGTCGACTAATCGCACATTCATTAATAAACCATTTAAATAATTATAATGAGCCTTAAAAATTGCCTACATAGCCTAATAAGCACTCAAGCGCACGCATAAGCTTGCCACAGCGCACCAGCGGAAGAAATGATTATGAATGTGTGAGTGAATAACAGTAAGGAGGCTGCATTAACATTTTAATAATGTATTGATACACCAGTGCTTTCTTTGTTTTCACTTTAAGAGATGAAGCTGGCGACACTGACTCGTCATCTCCGCAGTAGAGGACGCGCCTGTATGAATGTTTCATACAGATTACGTAATCTGAGAATATTTGTTTTCCATTTGAATTGGTTCATTTGAAAGTAGACATTTCACTCTCTATAGACGTTTTCATATCTGTAAGGCAAGTTTACACAGATTTTCAAAGTTTCGCGCTCAAGTTCACAGAGACCAAGACGGCAGAAAGCGCATCGTGTGCTTTCATTATTTTACAAAAGCACAACATCATGTTGTTATTGTGAGAGCACACAAATAAACGTAGAGTCTTTACAGATTCGAAAGATGTATTACTCTTATCTGTATGAGCAAAAATGAGGGAGTATTTTAAGAGCAAGTGAGCGCTCCGGCGCCTCCATCTGTCCTCCTGTGTCCATACTTACACACAGACACTTGAATAGAGCACATTTCTCTAGGTTAACATTAGATTGAGAGCCATGTAAAGTTGCTGCTACTAACATATTTCAGATGATAAGCCATATTTCATGAATCGATGAATGATAGGCAAGCATTTGGATGTACTGTATTACCTTAGGCCAGCCGTAAACAATCTCTCCGTCATGGACTGCTTGATTTCGCCTGTGCATTTATTTATTTTTATTTTTTTCTACGACCAAGCGACTGATAAAATTTTGGTCAACCAAGCCTCTTCTGATCGCCGTTAGGGGGCAGCCCTAATATTTATAGAATTTTCTGGGTTTTTTTATTTATTTTTTTTTTTATTATGCAAACAAACATACTATTTACAGGTGACAAATCAAATACAAAAAAAACCAAGGTCAACAAAACATACATGACAGCCAACGTCATTTGTGTGAGTGTATATGTATGTGTGTGTGTGTGTGTGTAAGTGTGACTGGGTGTTGGGGGTGGGGGTATATAAACAATAAATAAATAAATAAATAAAGTATAACAGACAATAGTAAAAAAAAAAAAAAAAAAACAGTAATGATAACAGTAATAATCATAATAATAATAATAATAATAATAGCATTAATAACAAATTAGAGGATGGAGGGTGAGGGAGATGATAAGTAATAATAGTAATAGTAGCAGCAATAATATTAATAAATAGATAATATAAAAATAAAAATAAATAAATAATAACAGTAATTGATTCAATTAGAAATGAGGGGAAAGTTGGAAGATCAGGAAGAGGACAAATAGTAATAATAATGATAATAATAATAATAATAATAATAATGGTAGTAATAGTAGTAGTAATGATGAAATAATAGTAATAGTAGTAATAATAATAATAATAATAATAATAATAATAAAGCTATAAAGAGTAAGATATTGTAAGGCCCTCTGTGAGCAAGGCATAAATTAGGCCCAAGACGAGCCATCAAGGAGAGGTGCTGCGGGGCACAAGGCCCAAAGTCCCGCCCCTGGCCGCCACTCACATGCCACGCTTACCCTACATATGTATATGTATTATGTATTGTTGAGTATATTGTGCATTAAAAAAGCGTGACGTGCAGCGTGGAGCCAGTCCAGTAGTCCAGGCCCCCATGCTCACGTCCCACTAACCCTGTGTGTGTCTGATATACATATGCATTTTTATTTATTTATTTATTTATTTATTATAATTATTTTATTTTTTTTCCTCTTTTTCCCCTCTTTCCCTTTCTTTCCTTCTCTTCTCCCCTCTTCCCTTGCTTGTTTTATAATAGATGTGTGTATATTGTCTAGTGATGCATTAAAAAACAAGGCATGTAGTGCTGAACCTGCCACAGGCAAGAAAACTAGGCCAAAGCTGGTACAGGTTGGAGATACAAGGTCCCCGGCCCCACAGCACACCCACCAACCACTAAACCCAACCACACAGGGCAGGGACTGAGATGCCACAGCCAACCGAGGCCCAGAGGCGTGAAAAGAAAAGAGAAAAGAAAAGAGAGTGAGAGAGGAAAAATAATCAAATTAAAAAAAAAATAAAAAAAAAGTGGAGAGAACAGAAAGAGACAGAAAGGATAGAGAAAGAGAAAGAAATAAAATAAAATAAACAAGTTTAATCTTTTATAAGTTTTTAATTTAGTTTGATATTAGCCATTGTTGCTACCTCTTCCTAACCCCCTTCCCCCAAATCTTGTGTAGATATTGATGAATGGTGTGTTGTTGAGGATGGCTTCAGACAAAGAGGGTCAACGGATTCATGATTGATGGAAGTTTATGAGAGATAACAAAGAGGGGTTTAATTCTGTTGAATTATTTTGAGTAGAAGTTGACAGGTTTTCCATGGAGATGTAGTCTGTTATTAAGTTTTTCCAAGATGTAATATGTATGGTATTCCTTGATTTCCAGTTCATGAGGATAGTTTTCTTGGCGATAGTTAGAGCCACTAGGAGTAATTTACTATCTGTATCGTTTGAGTTGATTATGGATGTGTCACCTAATATACAGAGGGAGGGAGACAATGGGATGTGACATCCCATAAGGTTGGATAGTGACTCAGTAACATTTTCCCAAAATTCTTTAACTGGGGTGCAATGCCACATGGCGTGAAGATAGGTGTCTGGGGTGTTTTGTGTACAATGTGTGCATGTTTCTGAAGTAAAACCCATTTTAAATAATTTTCGTCCAGTAAGGTGAAATCTATGAAGTACTTTATATTGTATAAGTTGAAGGTTGGCATTTTTCGTCATGAAGTAAATATTTTTGCAGATTTGTGTCCAGAAGGCGGCATCGGGGGCAATAGATAAATCTGATTCCCATTTAACATTTGGTAGACCTAATGTATTGTCTGATTTTGATATAATTCTGTATATTTTGGAGAGTAGTTTTTTTGAAGAAGATATATTAATTAGCGCTGATATTGGGAGGGGGAGGTCTAGATTAATTGTCCTAGTGTCAATTTTTGATTGAATTGATGATTTGATTTGTGAGTATTCCAAAAAACAATTGCTTGGGAGCAATCACACAACTTCAGCATATATTTCATAATAAAAACCTGGCATCATTCTCCCACTTGGTCCAGAGATACAGGTGGGAGAATGATGCCAGGTTTTTATTATGAAATATATGCTGAAGTTGTGTGATTCCCTTTTCTGCCCATGTGCGTAAATTGAGTGGCTTCTTGTTAGCTGTAAAATCTGGGTTATTCCAAATTGGGGTGTATTTAGATGGTGCAAGAGGGGAGTTTGTGATTTGATGGAATTTCCACCAGGCTGTCAGAGCTGCTGCTATTGTCGGCATTTTAAAACAATGATGCTTTTTGATTGTCTGATTGTAGAAGGGTAAATCTGAAGTATTAATGTCCTTACAAATTGTTTGTTCAACATCTAGCCATGTGCTTTCTGATGGGTTAGGGTGAATCCATTTGTGTATATTTTGGAGCTGATTGGCCAGAAAGTAGTGGTAAAAATGTGGTGCTTCCAGTCCTCCTTGTGTTCTTAATTTCTGTAGGGTAGTCAATTTAATTCTTGGGGTCTTGTTTTTCCAGTAAAATTTGGTAATGATTGAATCTAGTGATTTAAACCAGGAAGGGGTGGGTTGTGTTGGTGTCATTGTAAATAAATAGTTTAATTTAGGGAGTACAGTCATTTTAATTACTGATATTCTGCCCATAATAGATAGTGGTAGGTTCATCCAGCGTTGAAGATCATCGTCTATTGTTTTAAGTAGTGGAGTGTAGTTGAGTCCAAACAGCTCTGACAGCCTGGGGGAAACATTAATACCTAGATATGTGATGTAATTGGTGCACAGAGGAATTGGTGGTGTATGGGATGTCACATCCAAACTGGCGGAATGTAATGAAAGTACAGCAGATTTACTCCAGTTGATTGAGTATTCAGAAATATTTGAGAAAGAGTCAATGAGTTTAATCGTTTCTTGTAATGATGATGGAGGATCTTGTAAATATAATAATATATCATCAGCGTAAAGACTTATTTTGTGGTGTATATTTAGTGTTTGAATTCCTTTTATGTTGCTGTTTTGACGGATGGCTGCTGCTAATGGTTCAATGAAAATGGTGAAAAGTGAGGGCGAGAGTGGGCATCCTTGTCTAGTCCCGCGGTGCAGTGTGAAGCTACGTGATGTTAGTCCATTGGTGATGACGGTGGCTAAAGGTGATGTATATAAAATTTTAATCCAATTAATGAATGACTCCCCAAAACCAAACCTCCCTAATGTGGAAAACAGGAATTTCCAGTTTACTCTATCGAAAGCTTTTTCTGCATCAAGCGTGACTATGATGGTTTTGGCTTTATGAATTGATGAATAATACATTAAGTTAAAAAGTCTGTGTGTGTTGTTAGATGCAAGTCTACCTTTAATGAAACCAGTTTGGTCTGGATGGATTATAGATGGTGTGACTTTTTCTAATCTATGGGCTAGTGCTTTGGCGATGATTTTAATGTCTACATTGATTAGGGAAATTGGACGATAGCTTGACGGTAGTGTTGGGTCTTTATTGGGTTTGAGAAGGAGTGAAATTGTGGCTGTGTTCATATTGTCTGGGAGTTTTGATTTTTGTTTTGATTCATTTATCATTCGGATAAAGAGTGGTGATAAGATGGACCAAAAGTGTTTGTCAGTTTGATATTCTAACACAGTGACAATTATTCATTTTAAAATATGCCTAAAGTGTCCAAATGCTTTTTGGATTCACTGCGCGTCATTTCTCCTACATATTTTATGTAGGCGTGACGATTTAAAAATGGTGTACCCTACACGTAACTCTTCCCAAAGTTTCTTTTAAAAGAGGTAAAGTTTCAATTTGTCAAGTGGCAGATTTAAATAAGTTTCAGCCAGCGCTCACTTATTCTCGCAGGTTCCCACAGAGACCCATTTCCTTAGCGCATGCCTTCAGTAACAATAATAACCATCAGCCCACAGAACATGAACAAACATGCAGCACAAAGACGCTCTCTGGAGCAGGTCCATTAACCACCATCATCAGTAGTGGGGTGTGGGGGGTTATAGAGAGACCACAGAGAGGCATGCAGATCTAGACGCACAAATCACATCCTTCTCCCTGCTGAAGCGGAGGTCTTTTTATATTACTCAAACGGCCAATCAGCCCCCTCTCTCAGGAAAGTCAAATGCTTCTTTCATGGGTCTGATGAAGCATAATGACCAGCGGACAATTTCCACTCTTGGGGCTTAAAATGGGATTTGAGTCAGTCCTCGGGGGTGTGTAAGGCCCGTAAATTACCTCAGTGTGTGTTCGCGCACCTGTAAAAGGCTTTAATGCAAAAAACATAGGAGAAACACACCTCCAGCCTGGATACAAGCACTGGATGTCAAATTAGAGTCTCTAAAAGCCCCTTTTTTAAGACCCTACGCAACCCCCCTGTGGTCTTCAAAATTATTGAAACTAGTTCTGAACTTTTTCTTAGGACATGTTAGACTAATCTGGCACCTAAAATGTAATGTGAAATGAAAGATGTTGGTAAGGTCACGGAAAGTTATTTCTGAGGAGTTATGGATGCATGAATAGATAGATATGTAGATATAGAGATAGATCCATTACTTTAGATCAGTTGACAGGTCTTTAAATAACATCATCCACAACTGTGAACTCAGATCTGCACAGATGGCTTCTTACTCAGCTGTACATATGTGAAGTGCACACACACTGTTAATCACTGTGATAATGTATCACTTTTCTCTCTTTCTCTCTCTGATGATCTGCCTCCTACCTTCTCTACTGGTTTTACTGTTTTTATTTGCATTTATATTTACATTGGTGAATCTGCCAAGTGAATCAAAGTAGCTTAAAAATGCACATTCTGTTGATGTAAGAGGGTGAATATATTATACCTCATATGCACAGATAAAGCTGGAATAGCCAACATCTAAGAGCTTACAGATATGACAGTCTGTTAACTAACCATATATACATTAGAGATAAAAAGTAGATTTTTTTTGGTTGTTTTATTAGGAATATGTGTATATTTGTATTAAGATTTCTAGCATTTTCTGCACTCATCTCAGACTTTCAGACCCCTGTGATATCGGATGAGTTGGATGTGGTACTGTTTTCCAGCACACCATGAAAAATCAACAAATTACCATATTGTTGACTTTTTCTACTATTCATTGCACTATTTGCACTGTTGCTTTCATATTTATTTTAAGTTGTGTGCGTGTGGTGATCAATTAAAGTGCAGCTGTTTTTCTACTGTGATTTGAAGTGTCATTGTGTTCTATACACTAGCGTTCAAAAGTTAAGGATCAGTTAAAATAAATAATAATAACAAATAATATAATGAATTAGTAAATGTAAGTTTTAATTATTGACTGAAAAATGCTGAAACAGAAAAAAAATACATGAAGTTATTTTGCACTTTCTATTCGTAAAAAAATACATAGTGGTTTCCGCAAAAAAAAAAAAAAGCACCAAATTAGCATATTAGAAAAAATGAAGACTGAAGTAATGGCTGCTGGAAATTTAGATTTGACATCACAGGAATAAATTACATATTAAATTAAAATATAATTGAAAGCAACTATTTAAAATTTTAATAATATTTGACTATTATTATTATTATTATTATTATTTTACTGTATTTTTGATTAAATACTGTAAATGCAGCCTTGATGAGCATGAGAAACTAATGTCATAAACATTAAAAAATCTTACCAAACCCCAAACTTTTGTAATGATATTTTATGTGCAATGTATGTTCGGTCGAAAATTGTATTGACATCTAATTTACAGTATAATACCATTCTGTAAAATACCATTAAAACAATTAAAAATGTAGGTCAAACTACATCATGGGTTTGCGCACAAGTTGCAGTTTTATTTTGGCAAATTATTTGCGCAATATGAAAAATATGACCTGTAAACAGTATATCTTCTGATGGTGTTGCTGGTAAACATTAGTTCATTATAAAAACTGTGACGTTTTAGACAACTACAGAACAAGGACAAATTGTTTTACTGCCTCAGAGACTATTGACTTTGCTAGCTGCAGGAAGCAGTTTAGTAACCTCAGCAAATGCATGACATGTAAGAATTGAGTTCTACTATTTGAGGACCACTGTCAGGAGAAGAGTGAGCACAGGAAATAGAAAGCCAGAGGTCAAGAATATATGGATCGCGGTGGCTCTTACTGCAATCACTGACAGAACAGGTGAAGTGTGTGCAAGGAAGAAACAGGCATGATCCCTGATCAGAGGAGCTTATGAGAGACATAAAGTCCACATTATCAGAGGTAATGAAAAATATGTAATTGAGTAAATAACCCACAGGAGAATATGAGTTACCATGTTGTAAAAAGCACTGCATCCAGTCTAGCCAATGTGAAAATCTGAACATCTGAAGTGTTCAAGAAACGAGAATGAAACACACACACACACACACACACACACACACACACACACACACACACACACACACAAGTATGTTGTATTTTGGAGAACTTTAAAAGAACATATTGAAGTTATGAGACATTTTGCTGACATTACAAGGTCTTGAAGATGGTGGGTTTGTTTTTTCTGCCTCTCTCTGTGAAAGACCACCTCCTTTGGGAGTTGTGATTTCGACAGGCTTTGAGTGTGTTTTTGGGATCGGTCCCCACTCCGGGAATGATTCCCAGTTTGAGAAAAAGATGCCCATTCTTTTGGTTTACTATGGTATTTTTCCATCTGGCTGTACTAGAAATTTGTAAACATAAGAAGGGAACAAGATGGTCTGTTTCTTCACAGTCTGCAGATCTCCATAAAATGTTTATATACGTCTTCATGCATATAGTATCTTGTCTCTGTCTGTCTGTCTGTCTAATCTATTATTTGATATAGAATTGAATGGCATTCATAGATTTTAAATTTAATTTTTAAAGTGTAAATACTTTTTGAGCCTCTGTACATTTTATGAAAATATGATAAAAAACATTTGTCATTTCACATATCATCAACAAATGCAGGCTGCATACTCACAAATGCTACATTTACACACACACACACACACACAAACCTAGGAATACAATTTTTGTGATTTGCCATCAAAAATGTTTTTGTTTTATACAAATCTGTTTTATTCTTTTGTGTGCTTTTACGAAAAGCTATAATAAACAGTCTACAGTGGGAAAACCTATTTGTGAGGTGTTGGAAGAAATGTTAGCAGTGCAGTATGTCATTTAAATGTGATAAATGTATGAGGTAAAATGCGAGTTTGTTGGGTATTAAAGATGGTGTTTTATGTTGTTGTTGCCCTCGCAGAGTACATGGATCTCTCCCCATTCCTGAGCTACTTCATGTCAGGTACAGTACGGTCTGACTAGACTGATGGCAGTACTAGTTGTGTTTGTAGCATTACTAGTAGTAGTTATTTTGTAGCTGTGTAGTTATATTACTTGTTGTAAATGTGTCCAGTTCTCACAGCATACAACTTAAGTCATTTTGAAAAGAATAATTATCTTCGAGCTACTACAGTCAGAAGTGTCTTGTGTTTTATGTCCACCCACCACATAGTCAGGAATAAAGCAACTATGAAGCTCGCTTGATTTTTACAATATCGATCTCAGCCGCTGTGAAGATTCCTGTCTTAAAGAGTGTTAATGAATGCAATTGCTTCTTCATTTACAGCTGATTGGAGGCCATGCATTGACTATTTTAATTACTGGAGAGAAGAAATTGGTTGTGCATGCCTTATCCTTTAATTGTTTTCTCACAGCCTGTCCTTAATTGGGACTCCGTTGTGTTTATCGATTCAGTTTGATGTGCTTTAATTTGGATGACGTGCACTATGTTTATATATATTAGTTAGCAGAGGGCTTGTGTCCAGCTCTCTGTGAATGTGGTGAGTTGAGGTTTTGTGTGTGCATGAGCGCGGTCACACTCATCAAAGTAGGAGGTGTGATGCTGTGAGGGAAATTTCACAGCGGGTGAAGAGCTGCAGGATAAAATAGCCCCCTTAGCCCTGCACCACACATAACCTGACGTCTGAGCTGACGTCCACTGATTTGAGCTGTTAAACCTCAGGCTCCTGCTGCCCCCCTTTGCTTTGTGAGTCTCTACCTTAATATAGTTTGAATGTTCAATTTATTTGTACTGCATTTTTCACAGTACATACTGTATTGTTCCAAAGCAGCTTTACAGAATAGTGCATATTCTGTAGAATTTACATAATAATAATTGTTTGTTTGATATCATTTTTAATGCAAAAAAGGTTGTATATCTTTGCTCCTTCTTTGTGTCTAGAAAAAGCAGCCAATCAATGACGAACATTGAAACAAATACCACTGATGTTTTACGATTTGTGGTAACACAGAAAAAATAATCTGCTAAATAACACTGCTTTTTTTAAAAAAAACTGTTAAATATTATTATAAAATTGAACACAATAACTAAAAACAAAGTATGAGGCCTTCAAGTATTTCTTAGTTAAGTGAACATTACTCATGCAATCAAGTAAACAATCAGAAATAATTTAAAAGCAATGAGTTGTTTTCTCTTTTTCTTGTCAATATTGTTGTTTGATTAAAATTAATGCTGCAATTCTGGTCTGGTATTATAGTACTCGCTACCAAAGCACTGTACAGTCATGATATCCTGTGTTTTATGTCCTGCCAAGTGATGGTTTTTAGTTTTGGATGTTATTAGAAAGGATGTATGCACTGTCTAAAGCTAGTTCATTAGTTTAGTTGGTTAACTTCCTTGATTAGTGTAGCTGCAGTGTGTAGTGTGTGTAAATGACTTGGGCCCAATACCAATTCTGTTTTATACCCGTTAGGGTTATCTTCGTTTGAAGGGCTAACTGGCCCTTCCCCTTACCCCTACCCCTCCAACCAAAAGAGAATCCAGACACCCCTACCCCTTTTGGGGGCAGTCGTGGCCTAAAGGTTAGAGAGTCGGACTTGAAACCTGAAGGTTGCGGGTTTGAGTCTCAGGTCCCTTGAGACCCTTGAGTATTGGCTGCCCACTGCTCCGGGGGGGTGTGTGTGTGTTCACTTCTCACTGCTATGTGTGTGCACTTGGATGGGTTAAGTCAGAGCACAAATTCCAAGTATGGGACCCCATACTTGGCCACACGTCACATCCTTTCCTTTCCTCCTTTTACGTGAACGCGCAAAGTGGAGGGGTAGGGGAAAGGGGTAGAAATGGGATTGGGCCTTGATTTCTTCACAGGATGAATCACAGCTGTCTCAGGCCAATCCTTCCATACGCATTAACGACTGACTGATCATGCTTTGTTTTTACCACTTTAGGGAACTTTACTCTAGCTGAGCTAGGCATTTGTGAACCGGCCCCGCATCAGAATGCGTACTGCCCAGACATCGGCCTCTTGCAGCGCGGCTACTCTCTGAGCGCCGGCTCCGACGCGGACTCCGACCCAGAGGGCCCGATCTCACCGGAGCGAGTCATCCAGCTGTGGGCCGGCCACGACATCAAGTCTCGACGCAGCTCTGGCCTCTCCAGCCGGGAGAACTCAGCTCTCACCCTCACCGACTCCGAGAACGAGAACAAGTCTGACGACGAATCAGGTGAGAGATAGCATGCGAGAATTAGCAGAGCAAAGAGCGAGTGTCGTGTTTACGAGAAACCGAGGGTGCGAGAGAAATCATTAAGGCGTTTAGAGTGTAAGGTGTGTGAGAACAGATGCCAAAAATGTGCAACATGTGATAAAACATTCACTTTTATTTGTTCGACTCGTTTAGAGCTGAATGAATTTCATTTTGCATTGCTCTTACCTGGGTATCACTGTGCATCGGTAATCATTTCCCAAACCACATCTGCTTTTGTTAGTCAAACTGCAGTGCTTTAAAGCTAATCTGCCACTGAAGACGTGTATAAATAGATTGGATACAGCATGACATGTCACACTCAGTTAATATAAAAAGATCATACACCGAAAGAAGTTTTAAAAATGTCAAAGGACACATGTTCATCAAGCGAAAACATTGTGGCTTTTCTCCCCCCACGCATTTCTCCACACATCTGCCTGCATGGATGTAATTGTTGACGACTGAATGCCTCTCGGTACCTTTCCTGGCAGGAATTCGGCAACATGTTCCTCGATTCCACACTCCTCGTTTATTTGGTGGCATCTTAAATCTTAGCATAGTTTGTAGAAAGTGTCAGGGTAGGTTAATGAAAAGACAAAAACTCCTCCTAATTAATTGAGTTCTCACCGTATCAGACCTCAAACAGATCTGTCAGCCGTGAATTCTAGCATCGCACAAACTCGCTCTGACAATTTATCAAACTACTCTACAGCTATTAAACACATAAAGAAACACCTTGGAAAGCAGTCATCTTCATCTCGCCGGCTGATAATTGCTTCACAGATAATTGCCACGCTAATCTCCTGGCCGCTGTTTCCTAGCGCCGTCTTCGGTTTTTACGGCACGGGAAGCGTGTGGGCACAGCATGTGCCAGTCACCAGATCGCATGCCTGTCTGCTCCGACAGCAGTGGACGCGAGCCGGACACCGTCTCTCAGTGCGGCGCCGTGGCTCATTCCCACTGAAATCCCAATTAAACGTCGCCCAGGCTGTGCCTGATAATCTGTGCAGGATGGGTGAGTCACAGAGGAAATAAATAAAAAAAAAGTAAATTTAAGACTTTTTTTAAAGCTTAATAATGTGTTGCCTTGTACCAACAACAGTAATACTGAGATTTAAAACATATAGTTAATCGACACGTATGACTTATGATGCTTTTTTATGGGACCAAGCACCGATTTTCAGTTTAAAGAGAAAATTGGGAATAGCATACTTGAAATATTTTTGCTATATTTTGCCATATAAAAAATATTTATTAAGTATGCTATTTCACATACCATGCTACTTGTTTTGGCCTTATAAAGATAATAATTCACTATGCTGTTCTGAATAGCATACATTAGTAGGCGATTGGCATACTAGCATACTATTTCAAACTAAATCAGTATACTATTCCAAATAATACACTAACATACAACTCGTACTATTTCTGTCGTATATAGAAAATAATTCAGTACGACATTTCTAATAACCTACCTGCATGTTTCTGTTATATGAAACGTATCAAATAGGAATTCAGCATGTTATTTTGAATGGCATACTACTATCAGAGACACTACACTATAAATAAAGAAATTACTAATTACTAGAAATACTAGCATACTTAACAAAATTAATATAATATGAGATTGGTATACAAGCATACTACTGCAGCTTCTGTCATATTTTCATATGTTTATATGGATTGATCATGATATTCTTAATAGCATGCTAGCATACTGTTCTTACAGTTTCTGCTATTTTAAAGTTAGAAAATATGAATTCTGAATAGAATAGAATTCTACGGTAAAAATATTTGAAGAAATTTAATTCAATAGACAATTAGCATACTACTCTTACTGTTTCTGCCATATGAAATGTATAAAATATGAGTTCGGCATGCTGTTCTTGTAATTCGGTTTGTGATTGGCATACTAGCATACTTCTCTTATTATTTCTGTCATATAAAAGGTAGAAAATATCAATTTGGCATGCTATTCTTGTAATTCGGTATGCATTTGGCATGCTAGCGTACCACTCTTACTATTTCTGCCATATACTGTAAATACTGCCTATCAAAGTTCAGATGGTGCTATTTTAAATTGTGGTTGGGCAATCATTGTACATATAAGTACAGTGATTCTATAAGGATTATTTTACCCAGAATTGGCCTTACGTATCCATTAGACCTATTATGTTCTCCACACATGTTCTTGGATTGTTGCTTGTGGCTATATATATACATATGAAAAACTTACATGAAAAAACTAGATAGGGTGTGATTGATACTTCTGTGAGTCTGTGCTTGAGAAAATCAAGCTTTCTTGCAGCTGAACTGAATTAGAAGCGGGATATTGCTTTCAGTGGATGTGTTCTCACAAGGAAGAAAGCGTATGTTCAAAATAGAAGCAAGTAAATCTGTCATTTTTGTCTTTCCGCTTCTAACATGCTTTGAAGCCTCACCCCTCTCTTTGCCCCTTATCTTTTTTCTTTCACATTTTTTGTGCATGCTGATGCACTTCAATATACTTCTCTCTCTCATCTTCCTCTTTTGCCTTGTTATAAGGATGTGTCAGCAGCAACAATCTCTTTGAAAGACAGGTGTCACTCACAAAGGGAGAGTGAATGGGGTCAGAAGAAAATTTTCATCCATTATCACCCTCCGTCTGCCTCTTTCCAAATACTCTCCCAGACGTAAAGGCAGCTTTCAAACGTCTACCACCCGCTTTGACTAAAAACATCCATTTGTGCTTTTGAGATGTTAGGTCTAGACATGGGCATACTAGTCAATATCTGATTGGGCACAGAGTCAGAAGTTGTTGAGATAAAAATAGCAGTCGCTCTTCAAGGTTCTGCAGACAAGTAGCTTTTAGCTAAGACTGAGCAGTACTGAGCTTTAATTATTTGTTTTGTATTATTTAATGTATGTTAAAACTGATACAAGTTATTCCAATGTGATGCATATAGTAAGAAATATAAAGAGCCTTTTCTTTGTGAATTTAAATTAAAACCAGTTCTAACCTATTCAGTATATGATGTTGCAAGACATGTAGAAAGTTGTAAAATACACACCGTAAAGTAAATAATGCAGAATTTTGTTCACTATTCATCAAGTCTGATAATTGTGCCATATAGAAGTAAAAATGAATACAAAAATAAAAACCACTGGATGTGCAATATACATTATCATGCTTTTGAATGTATCTTACGCTCACCAAAACTACAAATCAAAACTAGTAAAATCAGTAATGTTGTAAAATTGTTGTAAAATTTATAGTTTATTCCTATGTTGGAAAAGCTGAATTTTCTGCAGCCATTCCACAGTTTGTGCTGCTTGATATTTTTGTAGAAATTATTATATATTTTATCCCAGGACTCTTTAATGAATAGAAAGTTCAGAATAGCAGCATTTATTTGAAAAATAAAAATAAAATGAAATAAAATCTCCTGTAACGTTGTCAGTGTTTTTACTGTAACTTTTGATCATCCTTGCTGAATAAAATTATTTCTTAAAAAAAAAAAATGCATTGGTGCATATAATTGACAGTATTTGATATTTAATCAAATTTATTAACAGCCATATTTTATTAGATATCGCATATCACAAAAAGCCAGTATGGGCTGTGGTGGTAACATGTCCAATTAGATCTTCTATAGTGATCTTTTTTTATACAAAATCATCATTACATAAAAGTTGACTTTATGATTTTCCCAGCGGCTGCAGTGTGGAAATTAAAAGTTGCCATTTGAGACAGTGTGATACGGATCACTATAGCCTTGTTCAGACCCAAATCCAATTTTTGTGCATATCTGTTTGAAACAGCAAATTATCACATGAAATACGATTTTTAAAAATCCATTTTAAGCTACATTCATTTGGGGTTTGAAATCATATTCAAATCACGTTTCTAGAAATCTGTTTCAGTCTGACTGCTTTGAATGGATTTTGCGACACAAAAAAACCTGAACACGTCAGACATTGCTGTAGGAAACATGCTGAAAGTCACTGCAGAAACAAAGTTGTTGTTGTGAAGTGCAGGTTGTGCAGAAAATAACAATATACTGCTAGTCTGTACACCTCTTTGAATTCTGCGACCAGCGTAGAGAATAATGCTGCGCATACCAGCCTCCCACGTTTCTGCTGCTGCTAAACAGAGTAGTCCAGTGCCGCAGCTACATTGTCATGTTGTTAGACAACATCTGTATTGCAAACTCGTCCATGTTGCTGCTGTTGCTATGTTTTGACGTACCAACATCTCATTGCCATAGAAACCAATGCAGATATTTTATTTTTATTTTAAGTCAGTTATTTAAAAACTTTGATTGTTCTAATTTGAGAATGAGAAGTTAGACTAATTAGTTGACTGCTGGACTGCTAGTTGGTCAGACTAGTTCTGAATACACAGTCTTAACATAACATGGCTTATGCAGCCAGCCCAAGTCTTATCATAATGACCGTGATTTGTGAAGTATCATAACTAATGTCAAATCCTGAGTGTCTCCAGATCAATGAAGGTCTAAGGATACCCAAATCTCCACTATCTTTCTAGAAATTAAATGTTTCAGCCAACACAAAGCACTTTTTGGTCATTTTAGGTCAATTTAAATAAGGAATAGTTCACCCAAAAATAAAAATTCTGTCATTAATTCCTCACCCTCATGTTGTTCCAAATCCATAAGACCTTAGTTCATTTTCAGAACACAAATTAAGATATGTTTGGTGAAATCCAAGAGCTTTCTGACCCTTCATAGATAGCAACACAACTAACACTTTCAAGGCCCAGTAAGGTAGTTAAGGACGTTGTTAAAATAGTCCATGTGACATCAGTGGTTCAACCTTAATTTACAAGCAGAGGAATGCACACGTATGCGACACAAAAGAGAAGAAATCGTTGAATAAATTTGTTATTTTTGTTTTCTTTGTGCATAAAAAGTATTCTTATAGCTTGATAAGATTAAGGTTGAACCACTGATGTCACATGGATTATTTTAATGATGTCCTTAGTACCTTCCTGGGCCTTGAACATGATAGTTCCATTGCTGTCTTACGGGTTTGGAGCGACATGATGGTGAGTAATTAATGACAGTATTTACTATTTTCTAGGGTTCTAGAAGAACCTGGACTTATCTTTGCCAAGCATTTGTTTGTAAACAGTCATTTAGTATAGCACATTGTTCACCATCATAACAAAAGCTTCCTTATACTGTAACTTCATTCATACTGCACACACTATCAGATAGTTTCGACTCATCTCACTTTAAAAGAGTCAATAGTAAATTAAAGAGTTCGATTCCCTCTGGGACGGATAAAACAAATCCTTATTCGACTCTTGTTGCTTATCGATGGTGTCTCTTCCATGTGATCCTCCTAGAATATTCTCCTCACTACTTTTTGATGCCGGGTGAGGTGCACAGGGAGCTTGATAATGAGGCCAGGTGATTGTCTTATTAAGCAGGCTGGATGACTGGAAGCCTCTTCAATTTGAGTGACTGATTAATGCCCACATGCTACGGCTCCCAGAGCAAAGAGTCAGTGATCTTTACGTGTCTGGGGCTCCATTATGCTGCATGGGTGCCGCCATTTCCTGCTGCTGTCTCTGTAGTATTTAACTCCAGTATTTCAAGTGAATCCAGCTGTTCATGGAGGTGCGAAGTGGTGGCCGGCTGTCCAGACGAGGTTGTCTGTCATTTCTGCACTCTGCAGCATGTTTGTTTGCATAAGTATTTGTACTCCAGCCAGATAAGAAATTATCCCATCATTCGGTTGCAGTCCCATGCGAGTTGCGTTTGGCAGCGGTTTGGCGATCAGCGTTTCGCATCACGTTCGGTAAACAAAGCCACCTTGGCGCCCCATGCTGCGAGAAGAGCGGCCGGCTTTTGTTTGCTGGATTATTTGTATTCTCCCTCACTGATCTGCGTCACTAAACGTTTAAGAAGCTTTGTTTGGGACTCAGAAAAATTGTGTTTTCTTCTTGATGATTTCTTCGTTTTCTGTTACAAGACATTCAAGATAATTAAGTTTGAAGCTTAAATGTTTCCCTGCTGTGTGTGTCTGCCTGTGTAGGAGGCCCATGACCATAGACGTGCAGCACATAACAGAGAGGATTGTGGGACTGACCATTACGTTTCATTATTACAATAACTGCAATTGTTTTCCTTTTTTTATCAGCTCCACTTACTCTGAATGAATAACCATGAATCATGCTTTGGTTAATGCGAATTTTGCAACGACGTGGGGGCGGACTCGCATTAAACCAACAAGATTGAACCGAACCGATCGTGGCCCTTTTTGCAGACGTGTAGCGCGAGTGAGATTTGTGCCGAAGATTATGGTATGAATGAGGCTCTCTGCAAATAACTGCAATCTATCCTGTAATTGGAGCATCAGGAGAGGTCTCGTTAATAAGGAAGAAAAGAGCATCAGTAGAAGAAGAGAGAAATCAAAGTTGCATGCTGGGATATTCATATCTTAGAGAGGAGACTGGAATTATTTGATACTTGCTGAAATGAGTTGACTGCATGTGGGCTAAAGGAACACCGTACAGATGCATGAAGGGGTTTGTGTGTTTGCAGGATGTGTTTAATGAATATTTCGCTATGTTGCATGCACTGCTGAAAAAGGTTGCTGATTGGTAGGAGAGCTCTGTGGGATTGTGCCGGAATATATTTCTTGAAATAATGTTTTAACTTTCTTTGAGGTAAACTCAAATTGAGAGTTTTATTGCACAACTAATGACCCTCAATGAAACGCATCAGCTTTCGCAATTATTTCTTACACACGTAAGAAATACTAATGGAAGGGCCACTCCAAGTTAAGTACCAACTACTCATGAACTTCAATTCACTTCTGCTTTTTCCTCGCCGGATTGTCCTTTGACATTTACAAATGTTTAACCTCTTATCTAACACTGAATAGAAACAAGAAGTCAATAAACAACATTCAGATTTTCATATGGCCGGTGGTTGTGAAGTGGATAAAATCATTTGTGAAGAAGCCACTCTCTTTTCTGTCAGAACTGTTGAGAACTGAGGTTGAGTAAAAGCTTTTTGTGAATCTCCACAAAGGTCGTATTGACCTCCTCCACTAAAGTTGTAAAGAAGGGAAATGTCATAGAGTAATTTGATGGAAGGTAAACAAACTCACACATTTGTGCCAGACAAAAAGGTATGATGCTGATGGCATGTTACCACAATAGTATTAGTTTGGAATATGGTTGCATTTGTTTAATTACCACTATAATATAATATAATATAATATAATATAACTGCTGTAAAATGACTATTAATACTATTTATTTGATTTTTTTTTATTAAAAATTAAAATAAACCCTGTCAAAAGTACTATTTATTTATTTGTTTATTTTATTTATTTATTTATTTGTTTATTTATTTTTATTAAGGGATAAAATATGTAGTTTGAAGTGTGCAAAAAATTTTTTATGCCAACCTCATCAACAACTGCTGAACAAACAAACAAATAAAGTGACAAGCTGCGGTGCTTTTCATTTTCCCAAACATTTAAGAAAATTTACGGTCAGCCACCAGACGTGCTCATAAAACTCTGTATATTGTTGCCATTCGTAGGTGAAAGGAGCACACTTGTAAATTTCTGCGGCAGAGTCCACGCCTCACATCCGAATTACACTGATCTCAGCGAAGAATGATTAAAACATGCATTTGATGATATAAGAGTCGGCGTGGACATTGATTCAAGCATTAAATATTCCTGCCTTTTACAACTCTCCCTTGAGAGGTCTCCTTCAGTCCTCTTCCTGCTTCCCGTAGAATATTGGAGTCAAGATTGCCATTGCTGGGTTCATTACATTGCAGCTTTAGTTAATGAAACGGACCCAGGCCGAAGCAGGGGCCCTTTATGTGCGCCGATCAATTGGGCCCCAGTAAATCTAAGCTTAACCATCCTCTCTCATCTCAATGCTGTGTAGATTTTTCTGCTGCCCACTGGCCAACCATCAGACACCACAATATATCATAAAGGGGGGTGAAGATGGAAGTTATATTTAGCTGCCTGACCTTTCTGAGACGAACATCTGTCTGTCACCCTACAGTCTTTGTGTGTGTGCTGTACTGATTGTTATTTACTGTCGACAAAGATGGTTCTAATGTCAACTTGGGTGCTCTGTTAGTCGAGCCTATGACAGACACACACACTGGCTAATAGATGCTTGGAAGCACAAAGACGCATCATATTTAGGGATCTTGCAATTTGAAAAGACCTTCCCACCTCCCTGTGCTTTATATGAAAATTTAAACATGCCCAATCAACATGTCTCTTCTTTATAGACTTTAAACGCTGGTTCTCATCTTTATGTCTCTCTCTATTTATCTTAAAAATAGAAAACGCACATATACACACACATACGCTTTCACTGCTCCTGCTGAGTTATTGTGTTGAAGAGAGCAAAACAATAGTGATTTTAAGGCACTTTTATCTGCATCAGGACCAATTTACTCTTGGCGTCCCAAAAACTGACAATTTCCATCGCTAACTGAACAGTATGTGGCCTCTGCCGCACCTACATCAATGCAGCCAGGAATGATTGTGAATGCCACATTGTATAAAGACTTTTATTGTTACAAATAATGCTGGGATTAAAAAAAACACACAGCTGTGCGTGCGTTTTCTTCTAACACTTTCTCTTTCTTTCCCTTTTTCTATTTTTTAGAAATACACAAAGTCTGTGTTAATTTGTCAGACATGATCACGCACTGTAGAAACAGAAGTTTGATTGTGGGAGTGCAGTGTTCAGCTGCTGGGCTGATTACTTTGTGGAACATTTGATGTCTACAATGTGCTCTAATTCGCTGTTGTAATGGAAGTCATCAGTGCTAATTCTCAGCTTTGATTTTCGACAAAAGATGGTGATTTAGCATTGCCCTGGGTTTCTCAGACACCTGATGTTCTCTTCTCAGACTTGAAAGCAATTTTATTATTATTATTTTTGAGAACACATTTATTATAGCTTTTCCCCCCAGTCCATTCTTTTTTTTTTCCTGTGGTCTTTCATTGTATTTTTCTTTCTTATAATCTGTTTTGAGCACCATAATGCCAGATAACTGCCCTGAAAACCGATTCATTGTACTAGTAAAAGACAAGATGAAACATTTACTATTACTGTGGTTTTAATTATATTTGTATTGATGCATTGATTGTTTGTCTGTCATATTATACGTGTGTGTGTGTGTGTGTGTGAATTAAGTTATATAGCCTTTAAATTAAAAAAAAATGATGGCAAAAAATGCCCCATATGTGTTTTTGCCTTAAATTGACATCATATGGTATAGTTTAGCAGTAGCACACTAGCAAGAGTGCAGTTTTTCTCCATAATATCTGTTCAGTTACATTTATTATGATGATGTGTTACTGAAAAATCCATATTTTTGAACAAATCAACTGAGCTAATGATTCAGTGAGCCATTCATAAAGTCACTTGCTTCTTTCTGAATGAATCAGCCATTTGAACAAATCGGTTGAATGAATGAGTGATTCACTCATTAAGACATTAAGATATTTAAAGGGTTTTTTTTTCTTCAAATTTCTTATTTCAGTATTTAATTAAAACCCACTAACCATTTTAAACTCATTAATCTTATAGAATTGTTTATGGAATTCTAATTGTATAAATGCACCTCTGAAAAGTGTATATACAGTATGTATGTAACAGTTGCATTTTACTTGGCTCAATGTATTCTGCAATTGACTTTTTATCTTTGAAGGATGCATTTGCTACCTTAGATTTAGGCTAATTCAAGATATGTTAAAAGGAACCATAATTTTGTTAATTTGCCTATGGTTTTAACAGTCATGGTTGAGAATGCAGCACAAAGAATGCCATATTTTGGAACAGATATTTTGATATCACTGGTTAATATTTATAAAATATTTTAATATTTTTTTTAATTTTTTAAATATTTATTTATTTTTCAGAATAGCATGCACTAATGAATAATGAAGCACAATACGTACAGGATTGATGTTGATTTCTGGTTGCATTTTTCCTGAGCATAAGTCACAATCATCATGTAGAGTGTGTCCCCCTACTCTTTTCATGTTTAATTTGGAACACCAACATAATATTCACTGTATTTCCCTTTCTTCCCATAATTTCAGACAATGTTGTCAATCTGGAGTCAGTGAGTGTAACAGAGCAGCATACAGCAGTGAAGGCAGGCCTCCAGGGGCCGGAGCCAATGCGATTCGTGTTTGGGTCTAAATAAGTTGATTGAGTTTGCTGGTGACAATGTATAGTGCGAAGGACTTGGTAATGTTGTTAGAGAATTAGTGCCCCATGATGAATTGTGCGACAGAGCGGCTCTGACAGCCCCATGGTGGTTTACTCTTAGCTGTGCAGTTTATACTCATTTAAACGCCAAGGACTTTTCACTTTTGTTTAAGGCATTTATTCCTGCCCCCTGCATGACAGCCCAGCTCACTGTTGAATGGTAAAAAGCCCCATATGTTTGGATGAAACTTCAGCGTTGCTCGAGCTAATCAGGTTGCAGAGTTCTCCGCCTGCACGCTGGGTTTCTTAGCATTGCATTTTTGGGATATTGAAGGGTCCCGTATTTCCACAGGGTTGCAGAAGAAGCCGGATTGGAGGAGAGCCAAATTCTGCTCTTGTCAGCGAGCGGCACTCCACTGAGCGTTCCCTATAACAGAGCAATAACAGCAGACAGAACAAATCCAGCAATGAATACAACTGTGTTTCTGACTCAATAAAGACACAGAAGACACAACGCTGGATTTGAGCCTGTAGGGCTGAAGATATTAAACACGCAGAGCACTTTTTAATGTGTTGGCTTGAGCTGCCATCATTCAGTGAAGGGGATTA
>JAFVLL020023384.1:56557-76064 GCA_021397915.2 Tor tambroides | reverse complement strand
TAAAAATCTTACTGTTCAAAATCTTTGTATGTATATATATATATATATATATATATATATATATATATATATATTCACAGACTTTTTTTAACAGTCTTATAACAGTCAAAATCAGAGCAAACCAAATTATTAACATAGGAGATGAATTAAGATATTTTTATGTATATGAAATTTTGCCAATAAAATAAAAAGGTTAACAATAAATTCTAGATCTGTATTGCTTTTATTTTCATAATACAAGATAACCTTTAAAGTAATGCAATAATTAAGTGGTAATACTGTACAGCAATAACTTGTCGAGAACGTCACGTGTGACGTTACCTCCTCGTCCGTCCAATCAGAGCCGCGCCCGCTGAGTGACAGCGCTTCGGTCGAAGCAAATGCACGTCCGCGTTTTCTCTCGTCCAATCATCTCGTCGCTCGCGCCTTGAAGCGGAAGTGACTTGTGCGTCTGCGCTCATCTGCACACGTGCGTGGTAGAGAGCAGATGAAGAACCAAAACACAGGCGATCTCAGCGCATATTCAATACTCCGAGAGCGGAATGAGCTCAGGTTTAACATCGTCTGCGTGAACAGCAGCACTGGAGCTCAGCTGCACGTGTGTTTGAGAGATGAGCGACACACGCGGGTCCAGCGGAGAGTCCGAGCCCGAGTCAAAGCGCCTCTGCATCGGAAGCGCTGAACCGGCAGAGGGCGCCCGCGCCGCAGTGGTGAGTTCAACATGCCTCAGTCATGACCCAGAGCACAAGCTCAACAGCAATGACAAGCAACACAAGAGGAAAACTAATGTCAAGCAGTGTAATTTATTGTAATATGTATTTGTGCTAACTTTCTTTACAAGCAAAACATTTGACAAGTAGACGTTTGTTGGTTATTAAATGAACCTTAAAAGATTTGGCATATAAAATAAAAATAACTGTGGTGCTTTGTCCACACTTGTGGTTAATAACACTAATACATGATTTAGCATTATAGTAAATCTGTTCTATTCTGTTGTGCTCTATTCTATTATATTCCTTTCTGTTCTACTCCATTGTACTCTGTTCCATTCTGTTGTCCTCCACACTATTCTATTCTACTCAGTGCTGTATTCTATTCTATTCTATTCTATTCTATTATGTTGTGCTATGTTTTGTTCTGCTGTACTCTATTTTGTTCTGTTCTACCCTATTGTGCTCTATTCCGTTCCATTCTGATGTGCTGATATTCTGTTCCTCGTATTCT
This sequence comes from Tor tambroides, assembly GCA_021397915.2. NCBI lineage: Eukaryota > Metazoa > Chordata > Actinopteri > Cypriniformes > Cyprinidae > Tor > Tor tambroides. The sequence goes on along the minus strand of JAFVLL020023384.1, from coordinate 74,840 downwards.
ATTCTGTTCTATCCAATTCCATTATATTCTGTACTAGTTTATTCTGTTTTGCTCTATTCTGTTCTATTTGCTTCACTGCTATATTCTGTTCTTTTGTATTCTGTTGCAATTTGTTTTATTTTACTGTACTTTCTGTTTTATTCTTCTATTGTGCTCTGTTCTGTCTCTTCTATTCCATATTCCTCTATTCTATTCTATTCTATTCCATTCCATTTGCTCTATTCTGTTCTATTGTATTCTGTTGAAATGTGTTTTATTTCACTGAACTTTTTTCTGTTTTATTCTTCTATTGTGCTCTGTTCTGTCTCTTCTAATTTGTTGTGCTCTATTCTATTCTGTTCTGTTCTATTCTATTCTATTGTATTGTGCTGTATTCTGTTCCATTCTGTTGTGATGATATTCTTTTCCTTGTATTCTGTTCTGTTCTATTCAATTCCATTATACTCTGAACTATTTTATTCTGTTGTGCTCTGTTCTGTTCTGTTTGCTTCACTTCACTCTATTCTGTTGTGTTTTATTCTGTTGCGATGTATTTTATTTCACTGTACTTTGTTCCATTTTATTTTTCTATCATGCTCTGTTCAGTCTCTTCTATTCCGTTGTGCTCTATTCTATTCTATTATGTTCTATTCCTTTGTGCTTTATTCTGTTCCATTCTGTTGTGCTGATATTCTATTCACTGTATTCTATTCTGTTCTATTCAATTCCATTATACTTTGGTCTATTTTATTCTTCTATCATGCTCTGTGCTGTCTCTTCTATTCCGTTGTGCTCTATTCTATTCTATTCTATTCTATGCTATTCTATTCATTTGTGCTTTATTCTGTTCCGTTCTGTTGTGCTGATATTCTGTTCACTGTATTCTATTCTGTTCTATTCAATTCCATTATACTTTGTATATAATGGAATTTTAGCCTGTTGTGCTCTATTCTATTCTGTTCACTTCACTTTGCTCTATTCTGTTCTATTCTGTTCTGTTGAGATGTATTTTATTTCACTGTACTTTGTTCTGTTTTATTCTTCTATTGTGCTCTCTTCTGTCTCTTCTGTTACACTGTGCTCTATTCTATTCTATTCTATTCTATTCTATTCTATTGTGCTGTATTCGTTCCATTCTGTTGTGCTGATATTCTGTTAATTGTATTATATTCTGTTCTATTTAATTCCATTATACTCTGTACTATTCTGTTGTGCTCTATTCTGTTCTATTTGCTTCACTTCACTTCACTCTATTCTGTTCTATTGTATTCGTTTGCAATGTATTTTATTTCTTTGTACTTTGTTCTGTTTTATTCTTCTATTGTGCTCTGTTTTTCTATTCTATTCTGTTCTGTTCTGTAGTTCTAATCTGTTGTTGTTGTTGTTGTGTGTGTTCAGTCAGTGATCATGCCCGTGTTTAATGCGTCTGATTGGCTGGAGGAGTGTCTGCAGGCCATACTGGAGCAGGATTTCCGGGGCCGAATGGAGCTGTCTGTGTATGACGACGGCAGTACAGTAAACACACACACACACTACACTGTCTCATACTGAATATGACTATCATTAATATGATTGAACACAATCTCATATATGTGTGTGTGTGTGTGTGTGTCAGGATAACTCCCGAGAGCTGCTGGAGAGATGGAGGCAGAGATTTGAGGACAGAGGCCTTCCCATGCTGATCTCAGGCCACAGCTCATCCAGCCCACACGGAGGTGTGTGTGTGTGTGTGTGTGTGTGTGTGTGTGTGTGTGTGTGTGTGTGTTTGTTTGTGTGTGTGTGTGTTTGTTTGTTTGTGTGTGTTTGTGTGTGTTTGTTTGTTTGTGTGTATGTGTGTGTGTGTTTGTATATGTTTGTTTGTGTGTGTTTGCGTGTGTGTTTGTGTGTGTGTGTGAGTGTGTGTGTGTATGTGTATGTGTTTGTGTGTTCCTGCAGCGCTCTCGGACTCTCTCTTCACATTCCCCCCGTTATCATGACACATGTGTGGAGCTCACGTGACGTTAAACAGACACACACACACTGTCCGTGCGCTTCAGGAATCAAAAAAATTTGCTTATCAGTGTTTATCTGGTGTCAGGAGCTCAAAACCTCTCTGTGTTCAGCATACCGAGCTTTCAGCATCACACACACACACACACACACACACACACACACTCACTGTGAGAGAGAGAGCAGGCCATCTTAACCAGATTAACTTAACTAATGTAACCCATCTTAAACAGAAACGGGCGATGAGTGTGACAGCGGCCTGTCACGCATTACACTGCGAGTGTGTTAATGCTGACAGAGGTGTGTGTGGGTGTGAGAATATTTGGGCTGACAGCAAAACAAGACAAAGGATTGATTGGTATTCAGTTTGATTGACTGAAATGATTTCTCAGATGAACAGTTATTTGATTAAGTTGCGTTGATCATAAAATGCTTCCCATAATGAGTCTCAGAAATACTAACCACGACTGATGTTTATTGCCTCCAAAATTAAATTGATAAGAAGAACATTGCCAGGATTTTTATGTAATATATGGCCTACTTGGGTGAAAATATAATTTCAGATTTTATTTCCTGTTTTCTTGAGTCCCCAGGCCACATTTCACCCCACAATCAAAAGGAAAAAAAATCTGAAATGACATTCTACATTAAGAAAACAAAGCCTATTGATATTTGTAGGACCATTACTTTATTATTCTTAATAATGATTATTAGTATTGTAATACAGTGTTTTTATCCAGAAATAAATGAAAGAAAATACTGCCAAAATAAATATATAAATATAAAATAATATATATTTTTATTAAAATATTTATTTAATGAAATATATTTTATATTTTTATTAAATAAATATTAATATGTGAATATTCCAATTTATTTAAACAAATATTTATTTGAAATTGAAATTAGATTATTGACCAACACATATTATGAATTACTTAGATGCCATGTACAGTTGCAGTAGTAGTGTTTGTAATAGATTAATCCAGAAACAAATGAATCATCACACCTCAAGTCGTATGTGTGTATAATCTGTTTGTTTTTGTAGTTGGATTCGCTAAAAACCAGGCGGTGCGTCAGAGCTCTGGACGATTCCTCTGCTTTCAGGACGCGGTGAGTGTGTGTGAGTGTGTGTGTGTGTGTGTGTGTGTGTGTGTGTGTGTGTGAGAGACATGTACCACCTGTGAGTGTAAATACACTCCTAATGCCGGTGTGTGTTTGACAGAGCTGTCAGAGGAGCTCAATGAATGACTAAACCTTGTGTGAGAAGATAAAACAAGTGAATATATGCATGTAAATCTGTTCCACCTATTGGTTGGGTTGACGATGACATCTGTTGTGTTTCATGTCGATGGAGAGATACTCGATACAGAAACACATGCTCCAGATTGAGTGTGTGAGTGTGTGAGTCCCCTGCGATGTGTGTGAAATTCATGAGATATTCACACACACGCTTGTTTTCTGTCATAATGGAGACTTTCCATTAACTTCTGTTGTTTTTGCGCTGTGTTTGCTGGCAGCGCAGGCCATAATGATGACGATAAAGTCAAATCTCTACGCTTGTGTTTGTGATGTAGTGTTGTAATGTTCAGCATGTGATGTTGTGTAATCAGATCTGTGATGGTGAAGCTGATGTGTCAGAGAGAGTCTCTCCTGCGGAGCCGCTCGCGTCCAGCTCTGTCGCAAGAAAGAGCGCTAACAAGCCTTCCAGATTCACTGCGGCGCTTCACACAAATGTGACCCCGGAGCACAAAAGCAGTCTTAAGTCGCTGGGGTATATTTGTAGCAATAGCCAAAAATACATTGTATGGGTCAAAATTATCCATTTTTCTTTTATGCCAAAAATCATTAGGATATTAAGATTATGTTCCATGAAGATACGTAGTAAATTTCCTGCCGTAAATATATTAAAACTTAATTTTTGATTAGTAATATGCATTGCTAAGAACTTCATTTGAACAACTTTAAAGGCAATTTTCTCAATATTTAGATTTTTTTGCACCCTCAGATTCCAGATTTTCAAATAGTTGTATCTCAGACAAATATTGTCCTATCATAACAAATAATACATCAATGGAAAGCTTATTTATTCAGCTTTCATATGATATAGAAATCTCAATTTCAAAAAATTGACACTTATGACTGGTTTTGTGGTCCAGGGTCACAAATGAGCAAATCTCTCATCGTTCGCTCGCTCTCATGTCATTGCGGGTTTCTTTTTTCTATGCAACTTAAAAGGAGACGTTTAGTTGAGTGTTCAAGCTGCTCATTTCCATACAAGATCATGTCCATCAAGCTCCAAAAATACAAAAAGCACTTTAAAAATGGTCTGAATTTCAGTCTGTTTCTCACTCAAGCATTATATGGGTTCATAGTGTTTTTGGAGATTTAAAAAAAACTTTATTATTGTTACTGTTAACTAAATCATTTCAGATTGTTTTTGTTCATTGAAAATTTGCTGAAATATTATAAAATAGAAATATTAGGTGGAAGAACTAAAAAAAAAAATAATTTGAAACTAAAGTTAACTAAATAAGTTGAAGTACTGAAATTACTCAAAACTGAAATAAATATAAATTAAGGATGAATAGAAATATTTCAGAAAGCAAAAACTAATAAAAATGACAAAAGCAAATAAGAGAATTTCTGAAACAAAAATGAAAGTGAAAGAAAATATAAAAACAAGCTAATTCAAAATATTAAATATTATGTAGTAAATATACATTACTAAAGTAATATACTGTTAAAATAATACATCAAAATATGTTAATATCTATGCTATAATGTGTGTGTGTGTGTGTGTGTGTGTATATATATATATATATATATATATATATATACATACACATACACATACACACACACACACATAATACAATAATATTAAAATAACAGTCACACTTTATTTTAAGATTCAATTCTTGCTATTAACAAACCGTTCACAAAAACTTTTGCCTCAATAAACTCCTAATTTGCTGCTTATTAATAGTTAGTAAGGTAGCTGTTAAGTTTAGGTATTGGGTAGGATTAGGGATGTAGAATATAGTCATGCAGAATATGTGCTTTATAAGTACTAATAAACAGCCGATGTGTAATAATAGACATGATAATAAACAACTAGTTACAGTGAGAATTGGTCCCTATACTAAAGTGTTATCAAAGTAACGCTGATGAGGCTGAATAAATCATGCTAGAATATTCATTTTTGTTGAAATGGTCTTTTAGTAAGTGAAAAAATACAGATTATTTATATTTCTCTCTTTACTGTAGTTTTTACTCTGTGTGTGTGTGTGTGTGTGTGTGTGTGTGTGTGTGTTTGGTGTTGTACGTGTGTCTGCTTGTGATTTACGCCTCTCACAATCCTGACAAACACTCCCACAGATGTAGCTGCATTAGTTCTGTTGACTTTACTGTGTGTCGGTGGTTTTATGGCTGCTGTCTGAGGAATGACGGGCCGGTTAGTTTGGAGGGATTTTTCTGTGCGAGGCCAAAATCAGCTCTCCTTGAGGTTCAGAGGAACGCCAGGAATCCTGCACGAGATCGGAGAGCTACCGTTACTTAAGACGCACAGATTCGTTAGGAGAAAACCAAATGCTGCTGTATATAAAACACCTCCTGATGATCCGCTGATGGAGATTATGATATGGTCACAGATGAACCACATGTGTCATTCTGCTTTAAAAATCACTGAATATCTAAAAAGAAGAAAGTGCAACCATTTTGTACGTATTTATGTTGTTGATTTGAAGTGTGAGAGTTGTTTTGTGTCTTTTAAGCTACATATGCACATCAAAACACTCTTCCTGACTGATGCTGTGATGATGTGTGTGTTTCAGGATGACACCATGAGGCCTCAGAGAGTTCGACTACAGTATGAAGCTGCTGCAGCCAATCCAGCCGCAGTAAGTAATGACACACTTTTTTAAAGAAATTAATGCTTTTATTCATCTAGGATGCAATAAATTGATCAAAATTGACAGTAAAAACATGTCTAATGTTGCAAAAGATTTCTATTTAAAAACAACTGCTGTACTTTTGAACTTTCTATTCAACTTTGAATCCTGAAAAATAAAATGTATCAGTTTCCACAAAAAAATATTGGGCAGCACAACTGTTTTCAACATTGATAATAATCAGAAAATTTTCAAAAATCAGCATATTGGAATGATTTCTGAAGATCATGTGACACTGAAGACTGGAGTAACGATGCTGAAAATACAGCTTTGACCACAGGAATAAATTACAGTTTAACAGTTATTCAATAGAAAACAGCTATTTTAAATTCTAATAATATTTTACAATATTTTAAATATGTATCATATTGATATACCATGACAGTAAACATGGTTTAGTGTTATTTTTCATAAGCAGCATCAGCAGGTTATTTTTAGTGTTTTTAAGGGCTGGGTTTGTTGCTTTGACCTCTGACCTTGGGTCACAGCGGGTGGAGCGGTGACAGACTGAAGAGCTGCAGCGCTACACAAACAGAGCACGTCTGATCACATGACAGGAAATGAGGCGGACCAGTAAAAGCGGGTGTTGTGTTTCGGTGAAGGTGTGTGTGTGTGTGTGTTGTGATCTGCCCTTTTACAAATGTAGAAAACTTTTGTAACTTTATAAATGTCTTTACTGTCACTTTTGATCACTTTAATGCATCCTTGATGAATAAAAGTATTTATCCTATATTTGCCACTAATGCTGTGTGTGTGTTTTGTCAGATTGTGGGTTGTAAAGTGTGTCGAGTTCCTGAAGGCTCCACTGAACGTTACACCAGGTGGATCAACTCTCTGAGTCCAGAGCAGCTCATCACACAGGTCTCACACTCATGAAAGCAACGTTCATTTCATTTATTTTATAAATGCATGTTATTGATCTTATTGTGAATGATGCATCAATGCCTGTATTGTGTTTTAATCTTTTTTGCACCTGGTAATGTTTAATCAAATATCATAACCAGCTCTCCTCTGGAGACGTGTGCTGGTCTTCTCCAATCATATAGTCTGCTTAAACTCCGCCCCTTTTTACAATCCAATCCAAGTTCACGTTCAGATCCGCCTCCATTTTTGAGAGCCACACCCACATCTCAACATCACTTCCACAACTGATAGACAAAACCTGCTCTGTTTTTAGTTTATTTAATTTGATTTAATTTAACCCCATAAGCGTCACCGGCCCACCTGTGGGCCTGTTGGCACTCTTTTTTTCGTTTACTTTTTTCTTTATCACACATTTTATAATTTTTTAATCATCGTAAATTATATATCATTCGAAAGTGTAAAACCCGGTGGCTGTTTGTGGTATAACTCCCTGAATAAAATCTCACAGGAACCTCAATTTGTATCATATCAGCTGCAAATTTGGAACATAACTTATTTAGACGTAAGGCTTTAATTTTATAGCAATATAGAAAAATATTTATTTTATATCAAATTTAAAAAATTTGGTGCAGTGCGTTTTCTTTACAGTAAATTTAAACATATATATTTTTGATAATTTAATATTTTGAAATGATTCTGCAATAATTTGCTGATTGTCTTCTTAAAAAAAGAGTCCAACCTTAGATCTGTATTCCAAAGCGTTCATGAATTATAACAATTTAAGTTCAGATCAAGCACTTTCATGTCTATGTTCAAAAATGGGGGGGGGGTGACACTTAAGGGGTTCATTTAATTTTACTTTAATGTTAGTTTGTTTTACTAATTTTATGAGTTTTTGTCATTTTATTAGTTTTTATATTTCTATTTAGCTTAGTATTTTAGTATTAATTCAGTATTTAGGGCCAGATTTACTAAACAGGGCAAATTAGCGTTAGAGCGCATTTCCATAAAAGTGCCGATGGGAGGGAAAATTACAGAACACAGTCGCAGCCAGATCATTTCCACAATGGCCAGCGCAAATTACCGCCTGCTTTAAGACATGCTTTTTTTGCCGCTAAATAATGGCGCAAATACAAGTAATTTGACGAGCGCAAACGTTAGTAAATCACGTTGCGTGATTCATTTTAATACTTTCCTCCCGTAAATTTAGCATCTGAAAGGGAAACTCCTACAAATGCGTATTCAATAAGGTCAGGTGCAAAAATAACTGTGTCCACGCCTTTTCAGCGCTAATTCTTCACTGTAAATCCTGACAGTACTATTTTAATGCCAAAAGACGGTTTGCGCTGACGCAAGCTGTTAGTAAATCTGGCCTTTAGTGTTAATTAATTCAAAGTTATTTTATTTCAGTTTGTTGCCTGGACAACATTTCTAATTTTTAATTAGTTTTTTTTTTTTTTTTAAAGTTTAGTTTTCCATTTCCAGTTTATATTTTATGTTTCAGCTTTGTTTCAATTTGCAAAGTTTTAAATAGTTTTCGTTTTGGTTATAATAACTGATATCAATACTGGACTCGATTTCATGCAGGCTTTATCAGTTTTGGAAATTAATTGTGTCATAAATCTATTTGTGGTTCATTTTATTTTTCAGTAGAAATGAAAAGTCATTGGGGGAGACGATTATGAAAACATTCCTGAAAGTTAAAAAAATTTTCCTCAGAGGATTGTGCGCTTTATTAAGGACGTAAAGGAAGTGGATTTGAAGTGTGTGTCTGTTTGATTTCTGTGTTCAGGATGTGTGTGTGAGGAAAGGCGAGGCGTTTTGTGTTTTGAGGGGTCGCGTGCCACGCGGTCAGTAGGTCGCCACTGAAACAGGATGTGTACCTGAAGACGGATATTTCCACGGAAGCGGTGCGCGGGCCTGAGCGTAGAGCGTCACACGCGCTGGCGGGAAACGGATCTCGAGAGTCATGGGGTCAAACCGATGTGTGGAAGCTTCTCAAATCATCCTGAAAACACTCCAATTACCATCAAAAAGACAGAGAAAGTACAAGTGCTGTTTAACACAGCAACTTCAAATTTCAAACTTCTTAGCAACCGCCTAGCAACCATTTGGAACACTATAGCACTGCCTGGCAGTGCCCTAGCAACTGCCTAGCAACCATTCAGAACACTGTAGTACTGTCCAGCAGTGGCCTAGCAACCGTTCAGAACACTGTAGTACTGTCCAGCAGTGGCCTAGCAACTGTTCAGAACACTGTAGTACTGTCCAGCAGTGGCCTAGCAACCGTTCAGAACACTGTAGTACTGTCCAGCAGTGGCCTAGCAACCGTTCAGAACACTGTAGTACTGTCCAGCAGTGGCCTAGCAACCATTCAGAACACTGTAGTACTGCCTGGCAGTGGCCTAGCAACCATTTAGAACACTGTAGAACTGCCTGGCAGTGCCCTAGCAACCGCCTAGCAACCATTTAGAACACTGTGGTACTGTCCAGAACACTGTAGTACTGTCCGGCAATGCCCTAGCAACTGCCTAGCAACCATTTAGAACAGTGTAGTACTGTCCGACAGTGGCTTAAGCAACCTTCTAGCAACCATTTAGAACATTTACATTACATTTACATTTAGTCATTTAGCAGACGCTTTTATCCAAAGCGACTTACAAATGAGGACAAAACGCTGTAGGGACTACTAATGGCACCATAGCAACCACTGTGAAAAACATTGTAATCACCTACTAACACACATTAGAACACATTAACAACACTCTAGCAACCACTCAGAACACCATGACACCACTCTGCAATGCCCTAGGAACCAGTCAGAAAATCCTAGTAATGTGACTCCTCACAGCATCACAGCATGGTGGCTATACCATGGAAAACAACAGTAACATGTCAAGATCACCTTAGCAATGCCCTAGCAACCACCCCAAAAAAAACCCCTCTTAACTGTCTTAGCAACCACTCAGAACATCCTAGCAACACCTAGTAAACTAGCGCACACCATGGCAGCATGTTTTAGATGATAAACGCTCATGAAGGTCTGTTTTGAATGTTTGCTGATGGTTTTCTGCTGTGAGTTTCTCCTCCACATGTTCTCGTTCACTGAGAAGGGAGTTGTGTTTCTCTTGGGTGTGTTTGCACATTCCAGACGAGGTTGTCCAGTGAAACACACACACACACACAGAGAGAGAAGTATCCAGTGGGAAACATCTCCGTTACGACACACTCGCACCAGCTCAGTGTCAGAGTCTGAACACACACATACACACACACACACACACACACACACACACATGACCTTTGACACTGGACCAGTAAGTGCAGCAGGTTTTAGTGTGTTAATAAAGACTTTCTAATCTAGTGATGTGATTTTGAGCTTCAGTAATACAGCAAATCAAGTGCACACTGATCTCAGTGCTCCAGTTAGTTTATTTGCCCTGTAAAATATCACTGATTTCATCTTGTTTGGTCATCATTGAAATATTCCTGTCTTTCCTCCCTACACTCCATCTGTCATTCTTTCTCAGTTTGTGTGTGTGCGCGTGCGTGTGTGCACGTGTGTGTGCGTGTGCGTGCGTGTGTGCGTGTGCGTGCGTGTGTGTGCGTGTGTGTGTGTGTGTGTGTTTGTGTGTGTGTGCGCGTGCGTGTGCGTGCGTGTGTGTGTGTGTGTGCGCGTGCGCGTGCGTGTGTGTGTGTGTGTGTGTTAGTCTCAGTGTTAGGGAGTAACTATAGTTACATGTAATGGAATTACATAATTTAATTGCAAAATAAATGTAACTGTAATCTGTTACGGTTACTGAGAAAAATGTGTAATTAAATTAGAGTTACTTATGAAAATGTTAACGATTATAAAGGGGGTTACATCTGAATATTTTCTCACACATACAGATTTGATTGATTTCTTTCATAAATTGCATCGACTGCTCTAAATCACGAGACACCAGTGTTTCAGGAGTTTAGGACACAGAATAGGACACATGCTTAGTCGATAACTCTTTTATTTCCTATTTGGGTTTAGGTATATGCTTAATTTTTTTAAGATTATCTGTTTTTGTTTTTTTTTTCCAAAGCATTGTTAGATGCCAGTGTTTCCTGTCATAATTATGCAAATATTTGATTTCAAAAACAGTATCATAACTATTAAACTATGTCTTATGACTAAATCTTTATTTAACCTCAGAACGATCTCAAAGTAAAAAGAGGTGCTAAAGTCTGATTTTGTGGTGGCTGTGTTAAAATTGAATTATTATAATCTTAATTCAAGTGATGAAGGATTTCGAAAGTGATATTAATCAGTGTTGAGAACTGCTGTAAATGTTAAATGTTTGAAAATGATTAATAGTTGAAAACATTCGTTAGAAATTTAGAAAAGTAATCAAATGTAATCAGTTCCATTACTTTAATAAAGTAATTGAAACTACTTATTACATTTTAAATAGGGTAATCTGTCACCAGTTACATTTCCAAAGTAACCTTCCCAACACTAGTTACTGTGTGTTATTGCACTGGTTTGGGTGGTTTATGGGAACCAGTTTGGGGTTTGTTACTCAATAAATATAATACATTACTCATTAGTAGTTACTCCTTTCAAAAGTAGTATTATTACATTACTTATTACTCCTGGCCAACAGTAATTAGTTACACCACTAATTTTCCATTACACCCCAAAAACTTGGTAATTGCGTAATTTTTGCAGCCTCTGAATCCATGGAAGTCACGGATAAATGAAGAGTACGACTCGCTCAAACTGATGACAAGCCTAATGTTTTTTCAATAATTTACATGTGAAATTGATATTTTTGTCATCCTTTCTCCGTACAAAATTAAAATAATGGCTGTATTTCCAGCCACTATATGATGTGGGCTTCTCCATCTTCTGACGAAGTTAGTTTATTGTGTTGGTGATGACAACGATTATGAAAATTGATAGGTATGATTGAATTTTTTAAATTTAAAATCATTAGCGACTGCGTCAAAAAAGTAACCAGTAACTAGCTATTTTATGGTAACTGTAATATTATTACTTAAATCTTTTTAGTAATTAGTTACACTACTAGTTACCAGGGAAAGTAATATTAGGTTACACTTTATTTGAAGGTGTCTGTCATGAATCCTGGCCTTGCTCTTCCGTTTATTCGCCACCAGATGTCACCAACTCACCACACGGACTCTTACACCACATTGCACACTGGACTGCATTTCCCACAACTCATTGCACTGACTCAACTCATTGCACTGACACAGCTGATTGCGCTGATCACCCACAGCTGACTCTCATTCACACTCACACTATTTAAACCTTGGACATTCTCAGTTTCGGGGCCGTGTATTGATCTGCGTATAGCTCTCTCCTAGCGCTAGCTGCTTTACCGTGCCATCCCGTGTTTGTTAACTCCTAGTATTGTCTAGCGTTTATCCCTCTCCTAGAGATAGCTACTTTACGGAGCCCTTGTCTAGTCATAGTCGTAGTCTTGCCTTGCCTTGTTATCTTGCCTTGTCTGACCCTGCCCGTGTTTCCTGGATTTACCCCGTTTGGATTATTGCTCTCGACTCTGGATTATCTCTCTGCCTTGCCCCCTTGATACTGTTCACGATCGTCGACCCACGCTGTTCCACGGATTGCACTGTGTTCCGTCTGCCATACTCTGTTTGCTGTCTCCCGACCCTGCCTGTATGACCATGTTGTTTAATAAAGCTTTGCATATGGATCCGCACGTCTCACGTCTCGTCAGCCCTGTTACAGAATACACGGCCACAAGAGGATCCAGCGGCTTTTCAAATAGTCATCCCTCAGGTATGGACAGCAATTTTAATGTTGCGGGTCAAGCCAGAGTCCGCTCACGTCACGTCTGTCAAGCCAGAGTCTGCCTGCCCGCGCCTGAGCCTCATCGCAAGATGGTCGCCACGCCTGAGTCCCTCGGCCAAGATGCGGTCGCCACGCCTGTGCCTCATTGCAGTAAGATGTACGCCACGCCTGAGTCCCCGGCCAAGATGGTCACACGCCTGGGAGTCCCCGGCCAAGATGGCTGCGACGCCTGAGCCTTGTCACGCCATGTTCTACTAGAGATTTAAGGTCAGTCCTTCGAGTTCCCTGTCTAACTGCTATATAATGGACCCACCACTGATGTCGGTGCAGCAGCTGGCATTCCCAGGGCTCCCAGCACTGGCTGCTACAGACTGTTCCCCCCGACCTCAGTGTTTCCCAGGTCATGGCGGTTGCCATTTTGAGTTTGTGGGCTGCACTCTGGCTCCTGAGGCCTCTCCTGTCCACGAGGCTGTCTGAGCTCTCCTGGCCCACGAGTCTGTTCCTGAGACTTCTTGTCCACGAGGCCATTCCTGAGGCCTTCCTTGTCCACGAGTCTGCTCCAGTGCCCCAGAGGTGGCGGCTTCCGCTGCAGAACCTCCAGAGGAGGCGGCGTTCTACTCAGCAGAACCACCAGAGGTGGCGGCTTCCACTGCAGAACCTCCCGAGGGTGGTGGGCGCTGCTCCTGAACTCACTGTCTGCCTGTTCACACACGAGGCCGTTCCTGAATTCACTGTCTGCCCTGTCACGGCCACGGAGGCCCCTCCTGAACTCACTGTCTGTCCTGCACACTGCATAAAGAGGCCATTCGTAGCTCTCGCTCTGTCCTGTCACGGCTAAAGAGGCCGTCTGTGAGCTCGCCTGTCCTGTCACGGCTAAGAGGCCGTCTTGAACTCTGCCCTGTCCTGTCATGGCCATAGCCGTGCCCCCTGGAGACTATGAATGTTCTGCCTGTGTTGTCTGTCTCTGCCTTTCCTGTGTTGTCTGGCTCTGCTTCTCCCAGGTCCCAGTTCCTGCCATGGTTTCCTGGGCTCTGGTCTTCTGCTCTGGCGTGGTGGTCCTCTGTCCGGCCCGTGTGGTCTTCCGCCCAGGTCTGGTGGTCTTCTGCTCCGCCCCTGTGGCTCCCTGGTCCGTCTGCCCGCCCTGAATGCTCTTGCCTGTCCTGTCTCCGGTTCCGCCTGGGTGTCCTGCTCTGCCTCAGTTCCGGCCCCACTTCCTCACGGACTGGCCTCCGTCCCTCCCCGGTTCCGCCTCCGCCTCCACCGCCCTCCTGGATTGCATAGGAGCGTCAGCCGCTCCTTGGGGGGGCTATGTTACTAATCCTGGCCTTGCTCTTCCGTTTATTCACCACCAGATGTCACCAACTCACCACACGGACTCTTACACCACATTGCACACTGGACTGTGTATCTACAACTCATGATATACTTGCGCGTATATAGCCAAACGAGTGGTCTTTCGCTGCTGATTGCATTTCAACAGCAGATCATCACTTGTTTTTAAACCGCAAGGCTTTAAAAATGCAAACGATACGTTTCGTGACCACGAGTACAGCAAACATCACTTGAGCTTGAATCATAATTGAGACGATAGTCCAAAATCTCTACCCATTCACAATTTTCTACCGGTATATCCCCCCCCCCCCCCCCCATGCGATATACAGTGCAACAGCCAAAGATGTTTTTCTGAATGTGTATAGCTGTAGTGACATGTTTTTTTTTTTAACAAGTTGAATTTAAAGACACAACTCTTGGATGAGTTTCACCATGCAAAATATATTATAGCTAATGTGTAGCATGTTAATTAAAGCATTACCACTAAAATATCTAAACTAAAAGCAGCAAAAAAATGGAAACGTAAATTGAATAATTGGTTGTTGAATGATTAATTGTAACTCATAACTAAATATATTACATGTCTTAAAGGAATTTTAAGAAATTTGCTGAAAATGTACTCACCTTTATGCCATCCAATATGTAGATGAGTTTGTTTCTTTATTGGAACAGATTTGGGGAAATTTAGCATTATGTCACTTGCTCACCAATAGATCCTCTGCAGTGAATGGGTGCCGGCAGAACGAAAGTCCAAACAGCTAATAAAAGCATCACTATAATCCACACAAATCCGGTCCATCAATGATCAATTAATGTCTTGTGAAGTGAAAAAGCTGCATATTTGTAAGAAACAAATCTATCGTGAAGATATTTTTAACTGTGACGCAATGCTACATTTCTCCAAACCTGTTCCAATGAAGAAACAAACACATCTCCATCTTAGATGGCCTGACAGTGAGTAAATTTTCTGCAAAAAAAGTGGCATTCTGCCCGTCGCTAATCAATTGTATCTGTTGCGACTTTTTGTCGCTAATAGCCAGGAAAACATCAGAATTTAGTTGTCATTGTGACAAGAATAGTTTAAGTAAAACAAAATACAGTTTTATGACCAGTATGAAATACTTGTAGTTGTAAAATTGGCAAAACGTTAATTGTGGACCCTGGTTGTCAGCATAAAAGTTGCATATAGACTGTTTTTGCAGTACCATAACCGGCCTGCTGGCTTCAGCAATTACGTATTGCACTTTTAATTACTAGCGGCAGCTTATTTATGTTCCTGCCGCTACGCAACTGTGCATCTCTGCAGGGAGGCGTCGAAGGCTGTCTGGAAACTGAAGCCTACTCGTGAAGATTGTGCCATTATATTTCAGCATTAGCAGACTAGAAATTCTGTTGGGCTCTTCTGCAGGCCTCTCTAAAAGCAATCAGACAACAGCCGTTTATTTGAACGTATATAACCTCAAAGTGTTCTACTCAGCCAATAACTGTGCAAACGTTTCAGCAGCACGTAGCTGGAAAATATTGTAGCATTGGGAATTTCTTTGTCTCAGCGAACGGGAAAACACTTGACAATCAGGGTGACGACGTTCCAGTACTACAAAACCTGTTGGTGTTTGCCCACGTGTCCAAATATGGGGTTTCTCTGGAAAGTAATGATAGCTAAAGTCCCTTCCATGGGGATTAATAACCGTTATTTCCGAAATTAAAGTGGATTTAACCACTCTAATAAATATCCCATGTAATTGCTTATTTGTTTTTTGTTGAATAATCATAAAATGTCACTTTAAGGGGGAGGGTTATGGTGCTTTGGGTTCTTTACCCCAACCTACATATATAGGTTTTTTTTTTTTCATTTATCTGGTACTGTTTCAAAGAAAGAACATAAGAGGGATGGACTAGTTCAGGTTATTTTTATTTGTGCTTCAGAATTGAAATATGGTGCTTGTTTTAAAAAAAGGAAAGGAGATACTAACCACATGCCCTCTCCCAACTTTTACAGTCTTTCCTCTTTGCCTTTTAGGAAGCTGCTTTCTGTGTGTAATGCACATCATTGCAGTCACAAATAAGCTTTTTTTAGACGTATCAAAATAGCTATCGGATGACAAACCTGTGAAAAGTATCAGCTGCTTCAAAAGTTCTCTCAGAATGTCTGAAATACCATTTCAACTCATCAACACACCTTTGTTCCTATTGAGCGTTAGATTTCAGTCCATGAGATCGCCACTAGCTAACGAACAAGCTCGCAGCCGAACGTGAATTTTGAACATGGGCTTCAGCCTTAATGCAAGTATTTTTAAGCACTTAAATGACAGAATGTGTCAAATCTGTCAACACGTCATTTCTGTGAAAATTAACTGTTGATGACGCTGTTTAAGTTAACGTTAATATTCCTAGATACATTTATTCCATAAATCTACATAAGCTTAACATAAATGTACCAAGTCTATCTGATAAAATATGTAACGAAAGAATATTGTATGTTAGGAGAGGATATGAATTGGAAATGAAATTTCTCGCTTTTGGAAATTCTGCTAAGCAGATAAATCTGTCAAATGAGACTTTGTTTGTTTCTCTAGTTATGCCTTGTAATTTGGTTGAATTAAATCAAGTACAATCTGTTCCTTTGTAAGGGTGACCGGGGCTATTTTGCACATTTTTTACATCAGTGAATATCTGACCGTGTGCGATTTTATTGTTACTGTATATAGAATCAAACCTTACAGACTCTAGCAGTGCTAGTCACATTGGTAACCTGCTGTGTATGAACAGATTTGAGAAAACACCATTTATATATATACACTCTCTAAAAGATAATATTAAACATCATGTTTAATATGTATTATTGCAAATGCATATTTGTATTTAAAATATATTATTATTGACTTGGCTTTACGGGAGAAAAAAAATGGTAATCAAAAAAAAAATAAGTTGTAATGAATTATACAAAACTACAACACAAAACTTGACAACTTGCCCCAACCTGAATTTTGAACCTAAAATACTTTTAAAAATTGAATCTGTTTACATCCACTTTCTTACATGAATATATATAATCAGTAAAATTTTTAAAATATAAAGCAACAAATTTAAATAACAGAAATTTAAATAAATTGTATGAAATTACAGTTCTCCAACTAAATTCTGAATCAGAAAAATAAGTTTTATATCTGCTGAAGTCTGTTTTCATTATATAATTGTAATGCAAATTTGGTTTTATTGCATTCAGCAGCTATTAGAAAAGATATTGACATATGAATGCAAAATCAAGCATTTCTGCATTTTATTTTATTTGTTTGTAATTACTGAAATATAATCCTTGTGACAATTTCCCTATGTGACAACTAGCCCCGGTCTCTGTTTTGTATTTCAGAGTTTTTCATTAAACCTCAGTCAGAATATTAGATGCTGTTATAGCGAGACAATGAACAGTATTGCAAACTGCCAATCATACTTTCAGCTAAGAAAAGTGTAGAATTGTCCTCGAAATGTTTTAAGTCAGCTGGCGTTGCCAACCCAAATTTGAGCGTAAAGTATCATAAGCTTGCACAGCAATCATGTAGTCTTGTATATTTTATTATATTATACAGACAGTCCAATCTTACTAACACAGAGTCCCTCAGTAAATGCTTTCTTAGAAACAGTATTGAGGCACAATGTGATGATGGACTAGTGCCCAGTCAGTTACCCAGAAGTCTTTATTAAGCTAGTGTTGGAATGTTTGGAACAGAAGTCTGTCGTGAAAGAAAGAGGGAACACTTCGACTGTGTTTTTAATCTGTCCATGTTCAATATGTGAATATATTAAATATATATAAATATATTCTATGAGTATAAAAAATTCAAAATATATCACTGTTGTATTAACTTGAAATAGTCTAATCATGTATCTCTTATTACAGAATTTAGTGCCTTTTTTGGACAGTAGACTGTTCTGTAATTAATATGTAGTATAATACGCATATGCTTTGTTACTTTTTTAAGTTTTGTTTTGACACTTTTGTTCATTTTCAAACTTTGTTTTTTAGTTGTTTTGATTTTAGAACTGTACCTTCTAGAGAATAAAAACTTGAGCTGAAAGACACTGTCTGATCGTACTTCTTTTATACATCACTTCAGAATTTAGTACAAATTCTGAATATTCCTAATTCTGAAATTGTAACTGGATTGTTATTTGAAGACTGGATTGACAATTTTATATAAATGTGTGCAGCTGCTCTCTTCCATGCAGGAAAAAAAAAATCATTGGCCGTCAGTTTGTGTTAAACAAAAAAATGAGTCAAAATTTGAACATAGGTACACTGTAAAAAAAAAAAAAAAAAAAAACCCAGCTTCAGCAGATTTTTGAGTTTCCTCAACTT
>JAFVLL020023384.1:0-56457 GCA_021397915.2 Tor tambroides | reverse complement strand
TTGTCTAGCGTTTATCCCTCTCCTAGAGATAGCTACTTTACGGAGCCCTTGTCTAGTCGTAGTCTTGCCTTGCCTTGTTATCTTGCCTTGTCTGACCCTGCCCGTGTTTCCTGGATTTACCCCGTTTGGATTATTGCTCTCGACTCTGGATTATCTCTCTGCCTTGCCCCTTTGGATACTGTTCGCCGATCGTCGACCCACGCTTGCTCCACGGATTGCACTGTGTCTTGCCTCTGCCATACCTGTTTGCTGTCTCCCGACCCTGCCTGTATGACCATGTTGTTTAATAAAGCTTTGCATATGGATCCGCACGTCTCACGTCTCGTCAGCCCTGTTACAGTGTCCTTGTTACAGTGTAATTATACATTTAAGTACTGAGTAATATTAATTAACTACATGTACTTACTATATGGTTAGGGTTAGGATTAGGGCTACTTGCATGTAATTATGCATAATTTATTGTTATTATAATAGTAAGTACATGTAACGTGTAACAAGGACACCTTAAAATAAAGCCTAATATTATTACTGTAATGCGTTACTAGTAACTAGTTACTGCCCAAGACTGATGGGGACAAAAATGTGTATAATGCCATGTGTATGACAGAGGTATGAAAATGTGAAGGTGGTTCATGAGGACACTTTCTGTGTCCCCGTAATTTCAAAAAGCTTAAAAAAACAACATGCTAAATGTTGTTGTTGTTGTTTTAAATCTAATGAATGCAGAAAGTGTTCTGTAAGGGGTAAGTTTAGGTGTAGGGCGATAGAAAATACAGTTTGCACAGTATAAAAACCAAACCATAAAAACCAATGTGTGTGTGGAAGGTCCTGAGCGTCTGGCTCTCCCTGATCTTTAACTCTCAGTCTGAACACACGCGGCCAAAGTAAACCCATTAGAGCAGTGTGTGTGATTAGAGAGCGTGGTGAACATGTAAATGGTTTTTATCTGCCAGACGCTGTGTGACAGGATTGGTCTGTATAGACTGGAAGCTGAAATGCTGCATAACAATCACAGACAGTCAGAACATATTTGATGTTTAATATTCAGTGATTTTGGACCAATGGGAATTTGCTGTGGGTGGAGCTACTAAATGCATAAGTGAGAAATGGAGACCAAACATCCTGCTGCTTGGTGAACCAAAACTCAGATTTTAAATTGATTTATGTTTCAGTGGTATTATTTGCTGTTTCAACATGTTATGCCATGTGTGTTTACCTTAACTGATGCAATAAATCTTGTTTCCAATAAAGAAACTGCTAATGTGTTGTTTTTGTCATAAATAGCTGTGACAATATCTTGTTGGTCTCTTGGTTTCTGTTTTATATATGGCGTGCTGTGTAGCTCCGCCCACAGTGAAGTCTCATTGGTCCACATCAAATATGATCCAATTGGCTCCGATTCTTTAAGCATTTTTTTTTAAAATGAGGATAGTAAAATTAACTGATGCTACATGCCTGTTTACAATAGTGTTCAGAAGATTGAGGTCAGCAAAATTTTTTTTTCCTGTTTTTTGAGTCTCTTCTGCTTCTTCCAAAGCTGCATTTATTTGATCAAAAATGCAGTAAAAATTAGAAATATTTTTACAATTTAGAGTTTTCTATGGAAGTCTGTTTCTGCCACTGAATAAAAAAGTACAAAAAGGTAATTTCGCCTTTTTTCTCACAATTTCAAGTTTACATCTCGCAATTTTGACTTTTTTTTCTCATAATTGCGTCATAAACTCGCAATTCTGACTTATTTTCTCAGAATTGTGTGATATAAACTAGCAATTGCTTGTTATAAAGTCAGAATTGCAAGATATAAACTCTTTTTCAGAAGATATAAAACTTTTCCCCTCTCAGAACTGGACTTTATAACTCACAATTGTGAGTTTATAACTCACAGAAAGTCAGAATTGTGAGATACGAACTTGCAATTGCGAGTTATAAAGTCAGAATTGCGAGTCTATATCTCATAATTCTGACTTTATTTTTCGTTATTCTGACTTTAGAACTTACAATTGTATTTATATTACACTTCTGAGAAAAAAAGTCAGAATTTCAAGATCTAAACTTGCAGTTGTAAGAAAAAAAGTCAGAATTGTGAGATAAAAATGACTTTTTATATTATTTTTTTTATTCAGTGGCGGAAATGGACTTCCATAGTTTTCTATGTGAATATCTGTTAAACTGTAATTTATTTCTGTGATCAAAGCTGTATTTTCAGCATCATTACTCCAGTCTTCAGTGTCACATGATCTTCAGAAATCATTCTAATATACTGATTTGCTGCTCAAGAAACATTTCTGATTATTATCAATGTTGAAAACAGTTGTGCTGCCGAACTTTTTGTGGAAACTGTGATGCATTATATTTTTTTTAGGATTCACAGATGAATAGAAAGTTCAAAAGAACACCATTTATTAATCTTCTGTAACATTCTAAATGTCTTTACTGTCACTTTTGATCAATTTATTGCATCCCTAATGAATAACAGTATTGATTTGTGTCCTGAATCAGGTGTACACGTCTCACGGGCCGACGGTCATCATGCCCAAATGGTTCTGTTCACGCGACTGGTTTGAGAAAGTGGGTCCGTTCGATGAGGGAGGGAAGGTGAGGCGCTTCTGATGCTAAAACAGATGTGAATTTCTCGATTGGCAGTGATCTGAACTGATCGTCTATCAGGGCGTTCCTGAGGATCTGCTCTTCTTCTACCAGAGTCTTCGTCGCGGAGGTCATGTGATCCGAGTGGACGAGTGTTTGCTGGTTTATCGCTATCATGAACACGCGGCTACACATTCAGTGCTGGAGTGAGTCTGTTTACAGTCACTTTATCAGAATCAAACTACTGCAGGAAATGTTGCATTTATTCATTTATTTTACTTTGTAAGCACTTCGTAATACAGTTTAATACAGGTTTTTTTTTGTTGTTGTTTTTTTTTACAGTTCTTTTTTATTTTCATGGGACTTAAGTATTATAATTTTTCTTAATTATACTCAAGGGACTTAAAATACATAATTAAAAATAATTAATTAATTAAAATTAAAGAATAAATAACATCATTATTATAAATTATTTAAAATACCGAAGGGACCTAAAATACTCAAATAAATAAATACAAATAATTAAGATAGATAGATAGATAGAACAGAGAAAGCTAGAGGCCTTTTTTTAAAAGAGAACAAGCAGTTAGAAAACAAATAGAGTGCAAGTCTTAAAGGGTCAAGTTTTTTTTTAAATAAAAAAGAAAACAAATAGATAAAATAGAATTATAATAGAGAGTGCTAGAGTTAGAGGGTCAAATAAAGATGGAAGAGATGTGTTTTTAGCCGATTCTTGAAGATGGCTAATGACTCAGCTGCTGGGATTGAGTTGGGCAGGTCATTCCACCAGATGCGAACAGTGAATGAAAAAGTCCGTGAAAGTGATTTTGTGCCTCTTTGGGATGAACAATAATGTGTCGTTCACTTGCAGAACGCAAGCTTCTAGAGGCACATAAGTCTGAAGTAATGAGTTTAGGTAAAGGGGTGCAGAGCCAGTGGTGGTTTTGTAGGCAAACATTAATGTCTTGAATTTAATGCGAGCAGCTATAGGTAGCCAGTGCAAATTAATGAACAGAGGTGTGACGTGGGTTCTTTTTGGTTCATTAAAAATGAATTTTGCTGCCACATTTTGGATTAATTGTAAAGGTTTGATAGAACTAGCTGGAAGAGCTGCCAAGAGAGCATTGCAATAGTCCAGTCTGGACAGAACAAGAGCCTGAACAAGGAGTTGTGAAGCATGTTCCGAAAGAAAGGGCATGATCTTCCTAATGTTGTGTAAAGCAAATCTGCAAGAGTGGGCAGATTTAGCAATGTGGTCTGAGAAAGTCAGCTGATCATCAATCATAACTCCAAGGTTTCTGGCTGTTTTTGAAGGAGTTATGGTTCATGTGCGTAACTGGATGGTGAAATCGTGATGAAACGATGGGTTTGCTGGAATCACAAGCAGTTCTGTCTTAGCTAGGTTGAGTTGAAGGTGACGGTCCTTCATCCAGCAAGAAATGTCGGTTAGACATGCTGAGATGCAAGCAGCTATCGTCGGATCATCAGGATGGAATGAGAGGTAGAGCTGAGTGTCATCAGCATAGAAATTATATTGAAAAAAAAAACATGTTTCTGAATGACAGAACCTAGTGTTGCCATGTAGACAGAGAAGAGAAGTGGTGCAAGAACTGAGCCCTGAGGCACCCCAGTAGCTAGATGTTGCAACTTGGATACCTCACCTCTCCAAGATACCTTGAAGGACCTATCTGAGAGGTAAGACTCAAACCACTGGAGTGTGATACCTGAGATGCCCTTTCTCAATAGGGTTGACAGGAGGATCTGGTGGTTGACCGTATCAAAAGCAGCAGACAGATCTAGTAAGATAAATATTGAAGATTTGGAATCAGCTCTTGCCAGTCTTAGGGCTTCAACAACTTAGAGCAAGGCAGTTTCGGTCGAATGTCCACTTCTGGTTACTGTCCAGGAGGTTGTTCTATAAATAAAAAGTTACAATAGTGAAGGGTCTTTTAAAATATTAAAAATAATTTTTACTATGACTGTCAATCAATGAAAAACTGATTTTCCAGACATGCAATGAAAGTGAACCAGGATCCTCATCTGCACATGTGTTTTATAATGCTGCATGACACATTCAGCTTGAATGTTGTTTTTGTTACACTTTATCAGTGGAAAAAGTATTTCAGGATCCTTATATTCTCACGGGTCTCTTCGTCTGTGTGTGTGCGTGTGTGCATGCGTGTGTGTGTGTGTGTGAGAGATAGTGTGTGTGTGTGTGTGTGTGTGTGTGTGTGTTTTCTGTCTCTGTTTGGAATGAATGGCATCCTCTGACTCGCTGTCTCTGGGACTCCGCTCATTTTGTCTCTGTCTGTCCAGCAGGCCACAGCTGGCTGTCAGTCTCGGTCTGTGTGTGTGTGTGTGTGTGTGTGTGTGTGTGTGTTGAGAGCTGATTGATGTGTTTCAGGGTTTTCTGCTGTTGCGGGTTAAGGGATGTGCGCAGAGGAAGTTCAGTTCTCTTTAAATAACCCAAAAGCAGCAGTGCAGTGACTGTGAAGGATGCAGAAACACTTCAGGTGGAAGTGTTTCTGCGTCCTTCACAGTCACTGCAGTGTGTCAGTGCTAACCGTCTCCTGCGCTCTGCTCTCAGAGAGACCATCTGGAGTCTGCGCGTCCACTTCCTGCAGGAGCGAGTGCTCAGCCAATGGGAATCCTTCACCGTCTGGAACGCTGGGAAACAGGGCCGCAGACTCTACCGCTGCCTGAGCCCAACCAATCAGAAGAAGGTAATGGATCAAAACACAGAACCACTAGACACTTCCTCAAGTTTATAAACCATAATATCAGGAAATACAGAATGGACTTTAAAATACTAACTAAATAAATATAAACTATTTTAAAAAGAACAATGGTAATAATAAAAATTGTATGTACTTAAAAATTTTAAAGAGATTTAAAAGTACTACAATAAATAACAATTAAAAATAATCTAATTAAATAATCAATAATAATTATTATTTTAATTACTATTAGTTAAAATACTGGACCTAAATACTAAAACAAATAAATAATCATGATTCATTTAAAAAACTCTTTTAACTTAATTTATTATTATTATTATTATTATTATTATTATTCAAAATACTGAAGGGGCTTAAAATACTAAGTCAAAAAACATTTATTATTATTATTATTATTATTATTATTATTATTATTATTAAAATAAAAATTTAAAAATTTAAAAATAATTATTCATTTAAAAAGTAGTTATTATTATTATTATTCAAAACACTGAAAGGGCTTAAAATACTAAAATTAAAAAAATATATGATTCATTAAAATATTATTATTATTATTCAAAATATTGAAAGTGCTTAAAATACTAAAAAATAAATAATCAAATTTAAATTAGTACTGAAATTTGTGGTAATAATGTGGTAATTGTTGCTGCTGTTGTTGTTGTTAATTATTAATATTATTAAGCATAATAATAAGGCAAATTCAAATTCTAGTAACCCCGTAGTAACTGCTTAGTAAAACCTTAGCAATTACCCAGAGTACCACAGCACTGGAATAATGAATTAATATCAAGAGTTAGTTAATAAATATTTAATTAGTTCATTAGTTTCATAATTTCATAATTGAAGAGGTTGTATTGTGGTATTTTTTATTTGTCTGTGTTTGTGAATGCAGGTGAACGCATTCTGTGATGTAGATGAGAACAAAATACAGAAAGGCTTTTACACATATGAGGAGTCAAAAGTAAGTCACTTCAGTTCATTATAATCTACTTATCATCAAACACTCTGAAAATATACACGCCACTCACTCTAATGCAGCACTGTAGTGGTTATATGCTTTAATACAGGAACATAATCACAGTTTCAGCTGAGAACATTTTCATGGGAATGTGGCTGATAGTGATCAGTTATGCAAATATAATGCTATTAGTTATGCAAATATAATGAATCAGCGTTTAGCCATCAGCTGTTTGCAGAAGTGCATATGATGACTAATTAATTTCCTGGAAAATCCATCATTAGCGCACATAAACGTAGCAGCCAAAACCATCACAATCAACACAGGAACAGTCACTTCCTGCAAAGCAGCGATTATCTGAAGATGAAGAGACTTCATACTGAGATGAACTTATTAATAAGCGCTGATTAAACAGTGAAACGCTGATACTGTGGTTAAACACACACTGCTTTTCTCTGTTTCTCTCAGGAACGCCCCAAACCCAGGATTCCTGTGCTGCACTTCACAAACGCATCGCCGCCGTTCATCGTGTGTGTGAAGCTGGTGAGTGTGTGTGTGTGTGTGTGTAACACACTTTAATAGCACACAGGAAATGACCTGTCTCTAATATTAGTCTGCTGTACACACACACACACACACACACACACACACACTCTCTCTCGCTCTGGTCCAAATGACTGTGAGGCTCATATCAATCACAATCATCATCTGTGTTTCCCTGCTAATGAATCTCCGGCGGGATCTGATATTATCACACACACAGCTGTTTCTCCATCTCTGTATTTCCACACTTCATACTGGCCCTGCTGTCTGCGCCCTACATAGACAGCATATTACCTGACGCTCAGACGTTTGGGGGCGGTGAATGTTTTTGAATGAAGCCTCTTCTACTCACCAAGGCCGTATTTATTCGATCAAAAATAGAGTAAAAATCTGAAATATTTTTAGAATTTAAAATAGCTCTTTTCTATGTGAACATATTGTAAATTGTAATTTATTTCTGTGATCAAAGCTGAATTTTCAGCATCATTGCTCCAGTCTTCAGTGTCACATGATCTTCAGAAATCAGTCTAATATGCTGATTTGCTGCTCAAGAAAACAAAACAAAAAAAAACATTACTATTATGCTGAAAACAGCTGAATAGATTTTTTTCAGGTTTCTTTGATGAATAGAAAGTTCAGAAGAACAGCATTTATCTGAAATAGAAATCTTTGGTAACATTATAAATGTATTTATAATCACTTTTGATCAATTGAAAGCATCCTTGCTAAATAAAAGTATTCATTTCTATTGATTATTATCGATGTTGAAAACAGTTGTGCTGCACAATATTTTTGTTGAAACTGTTTTCAGGATTCACAGATGAATAGAAAGTTCAAAAGAACAGCATTTATTTGAAATGGAAATCTTTTGTAACATTATAAATGACTTTGCTGGCACTTTTGATCAATTTAATACATCCTTGAGGAATAAAAGTATTATTTAGTAATACTTTTATGATTACTAATTTAAGTATTGTATTGTATTGTATTTATTCATTTCTAATGGTGTAATTTGTGTGTGTGTAGGATATGACACATGGAGTCCTGGAGGAAAACCTGCGGTCGCTGCAGCTAAAGGAGGGAATCCATTATTATCATTTCAACTGAAGACGCTGTGGTTTCAGCTGCATTATGGGAACTGAATACAGTGAAAGCTCAGGTACTGCGGGAGCTGCCAACAGTTTCTGCCAGCAAACAGTTTAATGATGGGACCGAGTCATGTCTTAATGAAAATCTAAGAACGCAGAACCATTTCTGTGAGGTTTGGAGGAAAGAAACCATCATTAGATCAGTGTCAAACTATAGAAGATAGACAAAACTCTCAGTAAAATGTGTGTCAGAGCTGGGAACTGCTTCCTACTGTCCTTCCCAGAGTTCCCAGCCTGAGAAACCTCTCACATCCCTCTAGCACCTACACTACAACACACACACACACACACACACACACACACACACTCACACGCACACACACACTCACACTTTCACACTCACTCACACACACACAGACAAGCACACACTCTCACACGCGCACACACTCTCACACACACTCTCACACGCGCACGCACACACACACTCTCACATGCGCACACACACACAGACACACACACACACACTCTCATGCACACACGCGCACACACTCTCACGCGCGCACGCACACACACACACACTCAGACATGCTCACACGCACACACACTCACGCACACGCGCACGCGCACACACTCTCACGTACACGCGCACACACACACTCTCACGTACACACACACACTCGCACACACTCACGCACACGCGCACACACTCTCACGTACACGCGCACACACACACACACACGCTCACACGTGCACACACACTCTCACACACACACACACACACGTGTACACACACACACACTCGCACGCACACACACTCTCACACACACACACACACACACACACACACACACGTGTACACACACACACACTCGCACGCACACACACGCGCACACACTCTCACGCACACACGCGCACACACACTCTCACACACACACACACACACACACGTGTACACACACACACACTCTCACGTACACACACACACTCGCACACACACACTCACGCACACGCGCACACACTCTCACGTACACGCGCACACACACACACACACACACTCACACACACACACGCTCACACGCACACACACACTCTCACGCACACACGTGCACACACACTCACACACACACACACACACACGTGTACACACACACACACTCGCACGCACACACACGCACACACACCACACACTCTCACGCACACACGCGCACACACACTCTCACACACACACACACACACACACACACACACGTGTACACACACACACACACACACACACACGTACGTGTACACACGCACACACACACAGGCGTCTGTTTGCATTCCTAATGCCCCGTGTCACTGGATTTCTCCATCGTTCCCGAGTGACGCTCAGAATAAACCCTTTTCTTGCAGACTCATCCATCTAAACACACCGACCACAGTGTGCTGACTGCTCTCAATCAGGTCCTCTTGTTGTTAGAGAGTGCTGGAATGGTACAGTAACTCAAGCTATGTTTGAGACATTATTGAAGGGAAATTGAGTGGCGAATACTGCAATTTAAGACAAACAGGCAACATGACGACACAAACAAGCCCTCTTTAGTTCCCATTTAGTTTTTCATGTTTAACATTGATTGTAAAAAACTAGTTATATTAAAGAGTCAAATGCATGTGATCAGTCTTTGACATGTTAATTTTCTACACATTAAGTCTGTAAGGTCCTGCCATTGTTTCATTGAGTTCATTTAGTACAATTTTATACTGTTGTAGTGTTTATTAATGATTTAATTTTTTAAACTTTTAATTTTCATTTTATTTTTAGTTATTTTCTTATGTTGATTGATCTTTTATTTGACATGGACATATAATGACATAGGACAAACCATATGTGTTAGTATGAGTGTTATAGCACACATGCTAATTTTCAACACCTGTCCACGGGAGGCTTTTAACAAAGAAATACAATATCAAATATACAATACAGAGAAAGAAGGGATATCAAATATACAATACAATATCAAATATACAATAAAAAAAAAAAAGTTTTTTTTTCCCTATTTTTATTTTGTAAATAATATTTCTGTTTAGCCTCAATTTATTATTTCTGTTTTAGTAATTTTAGTACAACTTAAACTTGTTTTATTTCATTCAATTAGTTGCCAAGACAACATTTCTAATTTTAATTTAAGTTTTCATTTAATATTTTTATTTTATTTCAGCAATTTGTAATAGTTTTAGTTAAGAATAACAACACACTTTTCAGTGTTTTATTTCAAATGCTTCTGATATTAAAACTTTATTTTAGGATTTTTAAAACTGGTTTCTGTCATGTTTTTGTCATGTATGTGTGTGTGTGTTAACAGCAAACTTTAATAATTCCTGACAGACTCTGACAGGTCTGGTTAGTTTTATCTCTCCTTCTCTCAACAGTGGTTCATTTCTGTGTGTGTGTGTGTGTGTGTGTGTGTGTGGGAGACTGGAATGTGTGTGTTCCATTAAGACATTATCTGAGGTCAGCGGCCACGTTTCTCTGTGCGTGTCTGTGTGTGTGTGTGAGAGAGAGAGTGTCTGAGTGTGTGTGTGTGTGTGTGTGTGTGTGTGTGTGTGTGTGTGAGTGTATGTGTGTGTGTGTGTGTGTGTCAGGTGATGAAGTGTGTGCTGTAGGTGTGCTTGTGTGGGTCAGGTCACAGTTCGTGGCCTGTAAATATTTAGGATAGTGTATAGGTGGAGGGTCAGAGCTCATCTGATGGGTGACATACACACACACACACACACACACATACACACACACACACACACACACACACACATACACACGTCCCAAATAAACATGTCTGTAGATAGAACACTGAATCTCCTGACACAACTCAACCATCTCAAACACCACTGACATCATGCAGGTTTGTATTTATTTTATTTTATTTTATTTAAATATTTTATTTTATTTTATTTTGTTAAAAACATGAGTATTGTCTTCCTTCATACCGCCAAAAAAATCCATTATTTTTTGTTTATTTAAAACTTAGGTTGTTATTCATTAGTCATGTTATTAAATAATATTATTTATTAAAATAATTTAATAAAAAATGAATGTGCATTGCTTTTATTAGGAATAGCATAGTAATGTTTAATCATTTATAAATGCATGTTTTATATCTCTTTTTATCTAGCTCTTGGAGTCGGACTGAATCAGTCATCTTGTGATTTTCTGCTGGTGTTATCGCGCTATATTCGGTGAGCGGTCAGTGTCCCGCGAGGCGCGTGCAGCCGTAATAACAGCGCGCGACTCAGCAGCATCTGATAGCAGTGTTTATAGAGCCCAGAATAACCGCCGCCGCCTCAAGACACACGCCTGCAGTTACACACCCTTACAAGAAAGCCATGCCATATGCTGCACATTAAAGCTATCAAATGAGTATACCATACTCTATATACCGTTATTTACGTCTTTTGCCAGTATAAAAAGAACCAATTTTGGTATATCACTGTATGCAGTGTTGGGAAGGTTACTTTGGAAATGTAATAGGTTGCAGATTACAAGTTACCATATTTAAAATGTAACAGTGTAACTATTTCAGTTACTTTATTAAAGTAACTGATTACATTTGATTACCTTTTGGTTACTTTTCTAAATTTCTCATGAACGTTTTCAACTGTTAATCATTTTGAAACGTTTAAAGCAGGCAGGGTTAACCTTACAGTAGTGCTCAACACTTATTAGTGTCAGACTTTCAAAGTCCTTCATCACTCGAATTAATATTATAATTTAATTTTAAAGCACAGCCACCACAAAATTTGACTTTAGCACCTCTTTTTACTTTGAGATCTTTCTGAGGTTAAATACAGATTTAAAATCATAAGATGTAGTTTAATAGCTATGATGCTACCGTTTTTGAAATCAAATCTTTGCATAGGAAACAATGCTTTGCAAAAAAAAAAAAAAAGTTAATCTTTAAAAATAAAGCATTTACACAAATCAAATATCAAATAAGCATGTGTCCTATACTCCTGAAACATTGGTGTCTCATATTTTATAGCAGTCAATGCAATTTGAGAAAGAAATGAGAAAATATTCATATGTAACCCCCTTTGTAATCTTTAACATTACAGTAACTGTCAGTAACATTTTTTTTCTCTGTAACAGATTACAGTTACAGTTATTTTGTAATTGCATAACACTGTTACATGACACTAGTTACTCCCCAACACTCACTGTATGTTAGGCTATTAGCTTACACTTTATTTGGTAACACTTTATTTTAAGGTGTCCATAATACAGAGTAATTACCTAGTTAAGTACTTAGTAGTAGCCATTGTACTTATATGAAATAAAATGTACTTACCATGTAACTAAGTTATGGAACAGCCTGTAATTGCAGTTTGTAATTATGTAGATGTAATAGACACCTACTGTTACACATATATAACAGACCGAGTCTGTTACACAGCTACGTATGTAACCAAAAGATTGTTACATGTGTTGCAGACATGATTCAACATAATTATAAATGTAAGTACACAGGCATAAGCTACTTAAAATAAAGTGTATCAAGATTGTACTTAAGTGTACTAGTAGCGGTGTAACAGACTCGGTTTGTTACATATGTGTAACAGTAGCTGCCTATTACGTCTACATAATTACAAACTGTAATTAAAGGCTGTTTCATAACTTAGTTACATGATAAGTACATTTTGTTTCATGTAAGTACTACGGCTACTACTAAGTACTTAATTAGGTAATTACTCTTTATTATGACACCTTAAAATAAAGTGTTACCCTTTATTTTAAGGTGTCCTTGTTACAATGTAATTATACATTTACATACTGAGTAATATTAGTTAACTAGGTTTAGGTTTATGATTATGGTTTGGCTTAGGGTTGCTTGCATGTAATTATGTATAATTTATTTTTATTATAATAGTAAGTACATGTAACGTGTAACAAGGACACCGCAAAATAAAGTGTTATAGCTGTTAGTATTGTTTGTAACACTTATTAATTCATAGAAGTATCCATTTTTGGACATGTATCATGGTACTTTGATTTACAACCAGATAGTACTACCACAGTAGGCTACCACTAAATGGAGTTATAAACTTAAGTTTTAAAGGACTTAAATAGCATAACTGTTTTTTAAATGCG
Organism: Tor tambroides; assembly: GCA_021397915.2. Taxonomy (NCBI): domain Eukaryota; kingdom Metazoa; phylum Chordata; class Actinopteri; order Cypriniformes; family Cyprinidae; genus Tor; species Tor tambroides. The sequence continues at coordinate 43,422 of JAFVLL020023384.1, read as the reverse complement.
TTTACGTTGCTTTATAATCGTTACAGCGGCGTGTTACTGGGGGCGTGGCTTAGAGGTATGTCGTGTGTCGTGGGCGGGGTCTGTGTTTGTATGAGAGTGAAAGTTTCTGCGGGACTGGACTCACTCTCAGTGTTTTTGGGATTCAGACTCACATTCCGGATCTGTCTGCTCATGATTTGGTCATGTCGTTTTTGAGGTGATCGAGAGCGGAGGAGGATTGAGGTTTTTTTTACAGACTGAAAGAGACTGTTGAGGTCTTTGAGGATGTTTTTATTCAGTCTTTTATCAGCTCTAGTCCTGTGTGGATGTGCACAATATTCCAGCGACCAGTGCAACTGGAGAGGAAGGTGAGCCTTTGCATTTTATATCAGATGGAATCATTTTAAAGCTCTTACAATAAAACCTTATATTTATTCTGTCCGGAGAAAATGAGTACAAAAGTAATTGCACATTAAAAACTATTATTTTTGGATAAAATATTTGAATTTCAGAGTAATCTGCATGTTTTACAAATGTTTAACAAGCTATATATTTTATGAAATATGTCAATTCATCTTGCATGTTTGTATAGGCTACGGAAGACTTGTAGGTACATTTTAGTCTACTATATATATTTTTGGCAATGCAAAGAGATTTTAAATGGTAAGACTTGTAATATAACTTTTAAGAAGAAGTGTAAATGCAATGGGTTTAAATCATGAAATCCTGTGAGTGTGATGGGGAAGGTCCGGGCATGCCCTTATTGGACATGTTATTACATTTTACCTGAAGACACTGATTCGCGAACCGATTGTTCTTATGAACCACTTCTTTTCAGTGTTCCCACCGGGACGATTCGGATTCGCGACTCTGTTCGTAAATGATTACTCGACTGGATTGCAACTTTGTTTGTTTGAGAATGAAAAGGTTAACGTGTATCTATCATTAAGATCGCATCTGACACTATTTACTTTGTCATTAGTGGAACGAATACGCGAAACGCTTCACGAATTCCAAAAATGATCCGTTCGAAAGAATCGGTTCACTGAAATGAATTTGACTACTCAGCGCTTATAGAGGTAGAAAATGACGCTGATTTGTTTTCAGTCGTGTTTTATGCGGCCACAGTGACGTTCATATCCATCTGTTCTCTCTCTCTCTTTCTCTCATTGACTGTGTTTCTCTCTGTTCTCTGGTTTAGTAGCAGACTCGCACTTTTCCTTTCAACTCCTTCATTTAACTCTTTGAAGCCGACCGCGCCGAATCTGGCCTCTATTACGCGCTGCACGGCTTAATTGACTCCAGAAAATGATTTAATAACGTTAATTAAAAGCAAGCCGGATGAAATGGGCGGGAATTTCGGGGTCATGTGTGCAAAACTCGGTTCTTTTCCTCTGAGGACATTTGGCACTGATTTCAGCAGAAACCAAACCCAGTCAGTTTAATTATAATGCCGCAGCTGGAGTTCAGCCATCATTTACTCGCCCTCATGAAGATCCAGTCCTTCAGTATTTGGTGGAAATGCAGGAATAGGACCAATTTGTATTTTGGAATCAGCCAATCATTTTTTAAATGCATGAGATTGAACAAACTCAACTGGTAAATGGATTGGTTTTTCAGTGAATTGGACTTTCAGTGCTGCTTTTTTCATTTTTTTTTTTTCATGCTGTACACCTGAAGAGTGTAAATCTCAAAGCCTCTGCACACCAGCCGAAACAGACACAAACGCTGTAATCATCCCAAAATAAGCCAAACCACAACCACTTGAAAGTGCTGTAGCGGGGAAAATGAAAATGTCACATCTGGATGACAGCTTGTGCCATATCTTTCATCTGCATGTAACCCTTCTCATACACGATAAGCTTCTTGGCTTCAGGTTGAGCTGATATCTCACACGTTTGGCATCTGATCTCTCCTGATGTTGCTCTTGGAGATGAGGAGCAGGTCACGCTCATCCTGAAGGTCACAGGGCAGATCGAAGCGGTGGATATACTGATTTGTCAAGCTCTCAGATGTCTGTCATTTTAAAAACGAGCAATTCATCCACTTTGGCTTAAACTAAAATAACAATAAATGTAAATGAATATTGTAAGGAATAAAAAATGACAAAAGCCCATGACAAAATTAGTAAAACTAAATGAAAATATGAAGATAATTCAAAATATTAACAAATACTATAATAGTACAGACTAGATAGTAGATACTAGTAGATACAATACTAGAATAGCACTGGAAAGTTGTCCATGCATGGCATTTTACATTCTAGGTAAAATAGGTAGGATATTTTTTTTTTCTTTCTCTGTATTGCTAAATTGGTGCATATAAAATGAAATAAATAAAATGATGAATATAAATTGTCTTGTCTTTCAAGTTGTATTTCAGTATTTTTTTTCTATTCTATTACAGTATTTGTTAATATTTTAATATTAATAAATACTGTATTTAATGTTGTTTAATTTATTATTAATATTTTAAATTAACTTATTTAATTTTTATTTTAAGTTTTACTAATTTTGTTGTGCTTACATTTATTTTTACATTTGTTTGAGTTTTATTTCAGTTTTTGTTTAGTTTATTCTCATTTAGCAGAAAAATGTGGAAAACATCTGATTATTATTTTATTTTACTTTTTGCATTAAACATTTTGAATCTATTTTGGTAACAATGGCTGTGATTCTGATTCCCTTGACTGGAAAAAAACAACATCTTTTAAAGGCATTTCAAAGCAAATGCATAAATTTCAAGATAAATATTGAATATTGTATACGATTTTCAGTTCTCATGAAGTCTGCGTGAAGTTCAGCAGATATTGAAACGCTGTGATTCTCCAGGAGCATTGTCCACATACTCAGAGGAAAAACCACAAGGGTTTTGCGAAAGTCTGTCTCCATGGTGCAGCCGAACGTTGAGAAATGACTAACTTTGGTCATGCCCTCTGTCTGCAGCGGGCTGACGCACGAGCCTCACGCGCGGGACGTGGAGCAGGTGTACCTGCGCTGTGCTGAAGGCTCTCTGGAGTGGCTCTATCCCACAGGAGCCGTCATCGTCAACCTGAGGCCCAACCTGCCGTCAGCGGGCGGTCTCCTGCGGGCCTGCGTGAAGCCGCGGCCGGACTCCAGCGGAGCCGCGCTGTATGTGGAGCGGGCCGGAGCGCTGCGGCTGCTGCTGACGGAGGAGGACCAGGCGGCCGGACGCGTGCGCTGCTTCAGTCTGCAGGAGGGGGCGCTGTTCGTGGAGGCCTCCGCGCGGAGGGACATCAGCAGGAGAATCACTGCCTTTCAGTATCAGCTGATCTCCACACAGACGCCCGGAGACGAGACCTACTCACATGCAGGTACTGAAAATAGCATGATCTTATATGATATTCAGCCTTTATCTTTATTTATTTTTTTCACCAGTCAAAAGTATCATAATCACATGGTTGTCAAATAATCAGGGGTGCACATAATTTTTTCACCCTGGTTCTCATAAGAGAACCTGGAGATTTGGTTTGGTCCTCACACTTATGTGCACCCTTGCAAATAATGCTAAATAGTAGTAAAGCACCATGAAGTCAGCTGGTCTGGCATCTTATCTGATTGTTGTTGTTTTTGTATTATGTGAGAATGTTATGAGGTGTCATGTTGTTTGTTAATTTGATGAAATGCCTGTTGATAACGCTGCAAATCACTTTCCCCGAGGGGACAAATAAAAGTTACCTCACCTTACCTTAAATACATTCAATGCAAGAAGTAAACTATAATAAGTATAATCAGGCATGATTATTACACTTTTTTCCTTAAATTTATGCAGAAAATATATATTTATCCCCGGTTTCACAGACAAGGCTTAAGCTAGTCCTGGACTAAAATGCATGTTTGATCTGTTGTAACTGAAAGCCAGTTGAACTGACATATATTAAAATTTGTCAGTGTTATTGTTTTGTCTCAAGATGCACACCAATGTTTTTTTTTTTTTTTTTTTCTAAATCACATTTATAAAAGCTACTTAAACTTGAACTAAGACTAAATCCTGGCTTAGTCTAAGCCCTGTCTGTGAAACCAGGCCATTATGTTTTATTTATTTATATACACCAATTTAACAATGCACAATATTATTATTGTTTAATGCAGAAAAAATATAATAATAATATTTACTTATTTTTTATACAAAATGAAAACATATAAAATTGCATGCATGGACATCTTGGCAATAATATTTTAGTATTCAATACATACTATAATGTGTTGTTGTCATTTTTTTAACGTTATTTAATTTCTTTTTTTTTTTTTTTTTTTTGCTATTGTTACTTTTTTTAGTACTTCAATTTCAGTTAGTTGCCAGTGCAACATTTCTAATTTTTGATTATTTTATTTTGTTTATGTTTTCATCTAATATTTACTATTCAATATTTATTTAATATTTTCATCTAATATTTTTGTAATATTTTAGTTTTATTTTAAATAACAAACAATTATTTAATTAATTTAATTTTATATTTATTTAATATTTTCATCTAATATTTTTGTAATATTTTAGCTTTATTTTAAATAACAAACAATTATTTTTAATAGGTTTTAGTTTTAATAAAACACTATCAGCACTATCTTGTGCAGTTTTTTTATGAATAATCAGAGTTTTGCACTGATTCACTGATTGAAACATGAGAAGAAAAATCTCCATTTGCGTTTTTTGCTTCTGAAGTTTTAATACTTTTATATTCATGACACAAGGAGTGGGTGAGAAACTGGTTTACTGTGAACTTGAAGAAATTTCATTATAATATTCACTGTATTACCCGGCTCTAGCATATATGAAACGTGTGGAAATGCATGTGTGAAAGAGAGGGGGTCGAATAACAACACTGTCAAATGGCCGTCATTCACATGAAAGACTAGTTTAGAGAGGTTGAAAAATGTCTGACCCTGTAAAACCTAAACCACAGACAAACCCGCCGCTCCGCCAGAGCCATGTTCAGCCTGACATAAGAAAATAAACAGTCTAATCAGGAGGTCCCGCCGGGGTCAACCGGCCTGTAGTGCTGTCAATCACAGCCGACGCTGCGTTTGATTGGTCTGAGGCTCGCTCAGGTCGACTCTCATTGGTTGGTTTGATATGAAAGACGCCGGTGTATCGTCTGTGAAGGTGAGATGAGCTCTAACAGAGTAGTTTAATAGCTTCAATAGCTTAAAATTCAGTTCACACACAGCTGTTTATAGATAATCACAGGCTGAATACTGAAATCTTAATTATTTGTCTTTCATTTCTTCCACATAGCTACCTAGAGTTCCCTTCAGAATGTCTTTTTCTTTTGTTTCCCTTCCCCCTCTCTTTTCCTGTCGTTTTCCCTCTCCATTCCCAGAGGCTTTAGATTTATAAACATGTAAGTCTTGAGGTGTCCTGAGCTGCTCACCTGTTGGTCTCACTCACAATCAGGCTTGGACAGGCTTCTGATGGGTCTACAGGGAGGAAAGTGTGTGTGTGTGTGTGTGCGTGCGTGCGTGCGTGCGTGTGTGTGTGTGTTTTAGGAATGGCCAAACTGGTCTCTTGTAAGCAATGAAAGTGGACTCTGATTTATACAAGCTCAAGCTCCAAAAAGTACCATAAAAGTCATCCATATGACTAAAATCCCATTTTTGTCAGATTTTCAGTCAATAAATTTCATTCTGTTCATCACAGGGCTATCAAGCTGTGATTTGTTGGTTAAACTTACCCTTTAATGGAAGTCTGCAGTGCTCATAAGACAGCTGTTTCAGTCATTTTTGGTTCCCAGAACGTTATGAGAATGTTCAATTTTGAGTCACAGAACATTTTAGATTTGCAAGTAAAAATCTAAATAAATCATTTGTAAATATAAAATCTAAAAATGACCATTAGGGAATGTAACAGTAACCATCAGGGAACGTTCTGTAAAAGTTACTTTACGGTTGTGAATATAAAACCTAAAAATAACAATTAAGGAACATAAAAATAATCATTATGGAATGTTCTGTAAAAGTTACTTTACAGTTGTGAATATAAAACCTAAAAATAACCATTAGGGAACGTTCTGTAAAAGTTATTTCATAGTTGTGAATATAAAAGCTAAAACTAACCATTAAGGAACGTAAAAATAACCATTAAGCAACATTCAGTGTAAGTTACTTTTAAGTTGTCTTAAAAAAAAATCTTGCTGCAACATTATAGGATATTTATTTCCTAAATAAAATTGTTTTTCAAAAAACTAACCAAATACTAACATTAGGGGAGTGTTGTGTGTTCGGCGGGTTCAGAGCGGTGATTGTTATGTAATGTTGTAGCTGAGCTCTTAAAGCGCTGTAACGCTCGTCTGTGGGACTGGATCTCAGTCTGGTTTCGTCTCACACTCGTCTCACACTTCTCAGGGCGAGCGTGGAGATCAATGCTTTACATTTACATTTTACCCAGTTTGTGAGCCTTAACTTAATTTGACAAGGAATAGATATATGATACTGTCTTCTTAAACATGCAAAAACAAACATACAGCATGGCCAGTGTAGTCTGATTCACTTCTGATCTGTTTGAATCTCTGTAATGAGCCAGAACTCACTTGAGTGAACTATGACAGCCTGTTTTTATAATAAATGAAATTGTAGTTTTAATCAACATTAAACCACAATATTACACCTATGACATTAAACTGTAAATCTTTAAAACATTAAAATGTTACTAATTATCGTGGGGGTTTTTTATGCATTTGTTTTGAGGAATCAGTTTTGGTTGCCAGAACGTTCTGAGAATGTTAGATTTTGGTTCCCACAATGCATTTTTAAGTTTTATATTAAAAGTTTAATGGTGTGTGCACACCAAAAGCTAATTTAACTATTTGTGCAAGCAGATTACGTACAAAGCCAATTCAAAGACACGAATAGACGTGAATGCATGAATTCAGGCAATTGAAATGATGCAAATTGGGCAACGCAATTGCTGCAAACATGAGATACGCCTCAGTCGCGTGAAAAATTTTAAATGGAGTGGAAAATTCAAATGACGTGTTGTCGTGCAAGCCAATCAGTGAAGAGCTTATTGACATGTCCAGTTGTATCAGAAAATGAAGGAGAGCATTAAGCAATGATTTTATTTGCGCAAATGACACGAAAAACATCCCACGAGTAATCTAGAGCAATAACGCAATGTGAATATTCGCTTTGCTTTTGGTGTGCACACACCGTAACATTTATAAATAAAACCTAAAAATTACCATTAGTGAACTTTCTGTATAAGTTATTTTAGAATTATAAATTTAAGACGTAAAAATAACCTTTAAGGAACATTCTGCAAATGTTTTTTTTTTATAGTTGTAAATATAAAATTTAAAAATGACCAATAAAAGACATTCTATAAAAGTTTTTTATTGTTGTGAATATAAAACCTGTTCTGAGAATTGTCGTAATAATTGTTCTGAGAACGTTAGATTGTGGTTCCCACAATGCATTTTAATGGTGTGTGCACCAAAAGCGAATTTAATTATTTGCGCGAGTAGATTGCATACAAAGTCAATGCAAAGACGTGAAGAGACTTGTATTTGCATCGGGCGACGGGAATGATGCAAATTTGCCGTGAACATGTTTTTTATAGTTGTAAATATAAAATCTAAAAATAACCATTAAATAATGTTCTATAAATGTTTTTGTTGTTGTGAATATAAAAACCTATTCGGAGAAATGTTATAATAATAAATGTTCTGAGAATGTTATATTTTGGATATACATTTTTACGATATTACTCACTGAACATCGTAACAAACAGCAATTACAACAGTAGAAACAAACGTGTGTTAAAATATTAAAATGCTGAACAGCACAAATATACAACCTTTAAAAGTATTAGGCACTGGAGGAGCTCTAATATCATTGTGTGGATTTTTGCATATAATTTTCAATCATTATATACAAATCAACCATAAAAGCCTCTTTTAAATGCACGTGTGTTTATTTTACAGATGTTTAACATGCTGTGCTGTGGTATAATCTCAGTCAGATGCAGGGTTTGGCAGCAGGGAAGGCAGATAATGATAATAATATCTGAACGGGGTCAGAGGGCAAAGGTCAGAGATCACAGGACTCAGACACAGCTGGAGTGTGATGGGTGTGACACAGTACAGGCCTGACACGTCTGAGGAGGAAATGTGTCTCCGTTCCCCTGCGTGTGTGTGTGTGTGTGTGTGTGTCTGTCTGTCTGTCTGTGTGTGTGTGTGTGTGTGTGTGTGTGTGTGTGTGTGTGTGTCTGTCTGTGTGTGTGTGTGTGTGTGTGTGTGTGTGTGTGTGTGTGTGTCTGTCTGTGTGTGTGTGTGTCTGTCTGTCTGTGTGTGTGTGTGTGTGTGTCTGTCTGTGTGTGTCTGTCTGTGTGTGTGTGTGTGTGTGTGTGTGTGTGTCTGTCTGTGTGTGTGTGTGTGTGTGTGTGTGTGTGTGTGTGTGTGTGTGTGTCTGTCTGTGTGTGTGTGTGTGTGTGTCTGTCTGTGTGTGTGTGTGTGTGTGTGTGTGTGTGTGTGTGTGTCTGTCTGTGTGTGTGTGTGTGTGTGTGTGTGTGTGTGTGTCTGTGTGTGTGTGTGTGTCTGTCTGTGTGTGTGTGTGTGTCTGTCTGTCTGTGTGTGTGTGTGTGTGTCTGTCTGTGTGTGTCTGTCTGTCTGTGTGTGTGTGTGTGTGTGTGTGTGTGTGTGTGTGTGTGTGTGTGTGTGTGTGTGTGTGTGTGTGTGTGTGTGTGTGTGTGTGTGTGTGTGTCTGTCTGTGTGTGTCTGTCTGTGTGTGTGTGTGTGTCTGTCTGTGTGTGTGTGTGTGTGTGTGTGTCTGTCTGTGTGTGTGTGTGTGTGTGTGTCTGTCTGTGTCTGTCTGTGTGTGTGTGTGTGTTTCAACTGCAGTCTCAGACTCATGTATCGTGTGTGTGTGTGTGTGTGTGTGTGTGTGTGTGTGTGTTTCAGCTGCATGCAGACCCTGTGCTGATGAGGAGATGCTGATGGCAATCTGCACCAGTGACTTTGGTAAGATAAACCTGCTTCTCTCTGCTTTAAACTATTATTTACCCCTGCCATAATACACCATATTTTCCTGAAAATATGTCACACCTGAATATGGGCCAGTTTTACTAACAGCTTGCACCAGTGCAAACCGTCTTTTGGCGTTAAAATAGTACTTCTGGGATTTACTAAAGACCTTACTGACCTTATTGAATATGCATTTGTAGGAGTTTCCCTTTCAGACACAAAATTTATGGGAGGAGAGTATTCACATGTATGACGCAACACGATTTACTAACGTTTGCGCTCATCAAATTACTGGTATTTGCGCATTATTTAACACCCAAAAAAAGCATGTCTTAAACTATTTTGGGCTTGAAATGGCTGCAGTTATTGTTGCTAGAGGAGGCGCCGCAGAGAACAGAGAGCGTGTGGTAGAAGGAGAGGATTTTTTCCACATGCATTAATTTATTTGGAAAGCCAGAAGAACACATTATCTGAACATATCGTTTGCCAAGTCATGATATTTTTAATTAGCTTCAGGAAATAAAAGATGGCTTGGAACCCTCAGCTAGGAGTCAGACAATACAGCTCTATCAAAACTTCTTGCAACTCTTCGTTTTTTTGCTCTGGTTCTTTTCAGTGTACTGTGGCTTCTTTATTTCTTTATTTGCGACTACTCTAATTTGCGCTGCAAATCCTCTTTAATCTGTGTCTTTAGTAAATCACCTGCAGAAATTTCCACACCCATCAACAGTGTTTTGGAATTGTGCTCTCGTGCTAATTTGCCCTGTTTAGAAAAACTGGCCCTCAAACAGACTCACACAGAGTCAGAATTGCATTGTTGAGAGAAAAAAAACAAAAAAACAAAGTTGCATAAGTGTTAAATTCGCATCTTATTATTACATTCAGAAATAATGTAAAATACTGGTTAATAAAATAAAACGTTACTATAAACGTACTTTATGTTTTGCATGCTTGATGTTAATTGCAGTTTTAAGCCATTTTGTAATAAAAGTCAGCACGTTTCAGATGATAAAAATAACTCAACTTGTATTTTGGAAAATAGGTTAATTAATAAATGATATTCATGTATGTTTTGCCTGCTTGATGTTAATTATGTTATATAAGCTGCAGCACAATTCCGATGTTACAATTTGTGACTTTTATTCTGTAAATCATGGTAAATCTCTGTCGCTGCTTTGTCTCTCAGCAGTGTAATAAAAGTCACAGCATATTTCAGATGATAAAAAAACTCGGAAAATAGGTTAAATAAACAAAAATACTAATATATAAATGCTAATATAATAGGGCTGTGACGATCAATTGATGCGATTCGTGGATCGATCCTGAGATTTTCTGAATGCGTCGTGATTGTCTCTGGAATCGATTCTGAGCTTAGGTTTTAACAGCAGGTGGCGCTCTAGACTTGTTTTTAACAGCACACTAAAAGGCGTTTGTGTGTTCGGCTAGTGGCTAAATGTACTTGCACCTCAGCTTTTATGCTTTTATGATGCAAGATTAATGTAAACACAGCCCACTGTGAACACCCTTGTAATTCGCTTCAACCTTTTCAAACTTTATGAATGATTATTTGAGGTTCAAGTGGTGTGTTTGTAAGGAACTGGAAGCAGGCAGAGTACAGCTGTTTCTAAGCATGCAGTGCCATCTGCTGTAAAAACTAAGCTCAGAATCGATTCCAGAGAGAATTTCTCAGTTCGCGACGCATTGATTTATTGTCACAGCCCTAGTATATAAGCTGCAGCAAGATTCAGATGTTAAAATTTGTGACTTTTATTCTGTAAATTGTAGTAAATCTCTGTGGCTGCTTTCTGTCTCTCAGTGGTGCGTGGCAGTATTCATCATGTGGAGGAGGATGATGATGAAGATCAGGCGTCAGTGGTGGTGTCGTTGAGTCGTGTGTACCGTCAGAAGAGCCGTGTGTTTGTGTCCGGCGGGGGGCGCGGGCGCGGCCGGTGGACAGGTCGTGTGAAGATGCTGCGGCGGTGCGGCCCGCGGGCGGGACAGGGCGAGTTCCTCTTCACAGGAGCTGTGCGGTTCGGGGAGGCGTGGCTGGGATGTGCTCCACTTTATAAAGACTTCATCAGACTGTACCGCGCAGCTCTGGAGGCGGGAACAAACCCCTGCCACATAGACACAGACTGAGACGCACACAGCAAACCTCTGCTGAACTTAAAGGATTCTGGTGAATCTCATGAAAACATACTTGTTTTTCATGCCTTGGTCCAGGGTGCATTTTATCCCAAAATCAAAAGAAATAAATAAGAAATAAAAATTCAGGATACTTGTAAATAAAATTTGGATTATTTTAGAACCAAGTTTTGACATAATTTTAATAATAATTAAATACATTGCCCATCCAAAATGTCAAAAATTGTTATTATTATTATTATTATTATTATTATTATTGATTAATTAAAACATTTGATAGTAATAAATCTAAAGAAACTCCAGCTGAATTGTATTAAAATATACAATTCATAATTTTCAGCTGGAGTTTCTCTAAATTTATTACTGTCAAATGTTTTAGATGATGCCAACCCCTCAGACTACATACAGAATTACCTAATTTTGCCACAAGTTAAATATATTAAGTTTCTACAATATATAAATATATTGTGGAAACTTAATTTCCTGTAAAGCTGCTTTGCAACGATTTGTATCGTAAAAAGCGCTATACAAATAAACTTGAATTGAAACTTGAATTTTAATTCTACAGTAATACTGTTAATCAGCATAAATTAAATTTAAATTCAGTACTGTAAATCCTGCTAATTATGAATAAATATTTAACCTATTTCAATATTTCATTTACTTAATATATATTTAACTGATATAATAATAATAATAATTATTATTATTATTATTATTGATATTTGTTATTATTATAAATGATATTATTCATATTATTATTATTATTATTACAATTATTATTAAGGTTGATTTGTGAATAATAATTACAAATATTTAAAACATAATTATGTATACTGTGAACCAAAATTGTCAGAATGCTAGAATTATTATAATAATATGAGGGGGGAAAAACAATAACATATCATTAAAATAGTGAAATAGTTGTATTTAATGGCTCTATTTGTAGTGCTGAATTTATTTATTTTTATTGTAATTAAAAAATTGGGATCTTTTAATTGTCCTGAGGATAATGTCAATTTAATTTCATATTTTTTATGCAAAATATATCTTCTTTATTTGTGTTGATTTTGGGGTGAACTGAGGCCTGAGTGTGTTTTTCAGATGGATATCCAGTGGTTCCAGATGGATGGATCTCAGTCATCAGTCCTCCTGACGTTGCTGTTCTTGGTTTCAGACAGAAGTTGTGTTTGTTTGTTTCTGTCTGTTCGTGTTGCCTGAATCCATACGTCTGTAAGCGATGCAGAGGAAGTGTGTCGTAACTATCGGATCCGTGTGTGATGAGCTCTTGCCTGCACGCTTGTGCTGCTGCGAGACGATGAACGCTGCTTTTGTTTAAAGCTTTGTTTATAGTTATTGAGCGGTCAATTCTTCTGACTGACGTCTGGACTGTGTTCATGTGTTCACGGGTGAGTTTGAGTGTATTGTGTGTGTTTGTTTCTCTTCCTTGGACTCAGAACTAGTCTGGAATAAAACACTCCTAATGGAAACATCATGGTGTCATTTTCTGTGTTTGTGTTGCTGGGTGTTTTCTGTACAAACTGTCCAACTGAGGAGAAAATTGCGAAATTTTCATATTATCATGAGTTATCATATTATCACTACACAAGAGTGAGGTCGTTGCTAAAAGTACGTTACCTGAACACTGATATAACCGGATTTTGCCTTGGTTTAATCAATTATCCATCTAACACTACTAGCAAAGTAGGTTAGATAAACTTTGCTATATAGCTAGCTAGCTGTAATGATAACACATGCATTAATTACACGCTTTTGAAGGAAACTCTAGCGCCCCCTGGAGTACTGCAGTTTAAAAACTTGAAGTATGAAATTAAATGAACAAGCCGTGAGAAAACACTATTAATGAAACAAATCTCTTCTTTCTGTCAGAATATCCTGTTTCAGATTTAGAAATGCATGGCAGTGCAAATCCCAAATACGCTGCAGATGCCATTTCATGTTGTCCTTGGCGTTCACGTTTTGCCATCTTTAGCCTATTCCAAGTTAAAGTTTATAATAACATAACACAGCGCATTGTGCCAGTCTCATATTAAATGTTGCATTAATTCTGAGGTTGAATTTCCAACCTTGTGTGATTCTGAACCAAAGTTTTATTAATCCTTCATGTAAAATATGAACCACTTTTTCTGCTTTACTGTTTTTCCGTGAATTACCGCCAAGTTGGATCGTTCCTCTCCGCGTGTGACGGGCGTTCACCGCTGCTCAGGGACTCCAGCATGTGTTCACGGGTGAATTGGATCTTCATGCATTAAGAAAGTAAACAAAGACATTTTTATTGACAGATTGCAACATCTATAGTGATCATATCTGGAGAAGTGTTTTCTGCCAAAGTTCTGTCAAAATCAGCGTTATCTTTCCAGACAGCAAATTTGGTGTTTGTTTTGTTTTATTTTGTTTATGCAAACGTCTCTTTATTCATCTCAATGAACCACCAGATCCATGACATTAACTGAACATTAACGTTTGCGGCCTATTATCTCCAAGCAGAGGAAACACGAGCCCAGCTCTCATCTGATCTTGAGTCTCAAGACCTTCTCCAGCTCAGCTGTCTCAAGCACGGCTGGAATGAAAGCACACATAACTCAGACATGACTCTGAGTGTGTGTGACGGGTTATTATTACCAGCACTGACTCTTTCCTTTTAGTGTCTTTCTGCGTCTCTGTGGTTTGCGGGTCTCTACTGGAAGCCAGTAAAATCATTACAGCTTGAATTGTTTGTTTTAACAGTACGCTGCTGTTTAGCCTTAATGCAAGGAAAACCAATGACACCTGATTGAGATTTTAAAGTATCTACAAACCAAACATGTTTTATTTCATGACTGATAACTGTATCAGTATCAGCCTGTTTATTTCGCCAGTGTGTTAATTTGTTTCCAAATAAATACTGTCTTGTATCCCAGTTTTAATATATAGAGACTGTTAGCTTGACTTGAGTATAAACACTGTGATGCAGAGCAACATATCAATATTTATGTGGTAGATATCCCAGACAGCAAGAACGTTTGGGCTAAATGTTGCTGATAGCTGTCACATTTGGCCTAGGTATGGCATGGCCGAGCACATATAGGCCAAACTTTCTCCATATATGTTTTGCCATAGCTTTAGAATTGGAGGGAATTTTCTTTTGGATGACTATTTGTATTTAGGTATATGGTCCAGATGACAGCACACGACTGATAGACCATATGTGGCTTGGCTGGAGTATGTTAACCTATGGTTAACATTTGGCTTTTACTTGAAAAAACACATAACCTGGTGTAGTCATGTGTGGCAGGCTAGTGGCAGTCCACATCTCAGCCCATTCAACAATGCTATTGGTTGCTTTGTGTCTTCCCTTATTCCTATTGGTGGATTACTGAAATTTTGAAAATATATTTTACTCTCTGCTGCCTCTTTACAACCGCTGTTAAAGAAGAAGAAGAAGAAGATGAAGAAGCTCCCCCTTTACAACCCCAGCCTTTTCCCAGACATACTCTTATTCAGGTAACTGCAGTTTTGGTGTTTTGAATGTTTTCTAGGTTTATATATACGGTATATATATATATATATATATATATATATATATACTGTATATATATATAACTTGTATATAACTTGAGAGTGGCACAGCAATTTGTAACTTGAATGAGCAAGGCTTCCGGTCCCTGTTGTAATAAAACAATAGACACCATCACAACATTGGTAACGGTTTTAATGGTTATAATGCTACTTGTATTGGTTTTAATGGAAACTGTAATGGACATTGTTGGTCTCTACTGGTATTGGTCTCCTTCTGCCTTTTTAAAACCACTAAATCCTAATGTCCTAAAACAGATAGCACACGTAGGTCTGCAAGATATCTGTTAAAGAGCTCTTGATCTGGAAAGCATCTACTGTGTACAGACTTCTGACAGACGTCTTTCAGATGTCAGTTTTACATACATTCACGGAAAATAAATTAATTCGGCAGTGAAAAATGCCCGTGTGTGTTTGTGTTTTCGCACATGCTAGCCTGATCCTCCAAACACCTCTGACACACATATCCCATTGCCAGACACAATAATGACAAATGTCTTTGAAACACAAAAGCATGTTGAATTGCACTAACTGAAAAAATAATGCATTGTATTAACAGTGCTTGCATTTTAATGCCTTGTATTTTCAGGGCTTGCATTTTTAGAGGCTGAAATTTAACATAGTTGTTTATTTAAGCTGTGAATATTTCAATTCAAAACATTTCACACACATTTTCATAATTAAAAATTCAATAATTCATATTCACCTTCCAGAATTCACTTCCGAAATATTCAATCTGTTTAAAAATACGATGTATAATATTCGACAGGCAATTTTCAGTCCATTTTATTTCACTTTACAAATTCGCTTAGGTTTTGGTTGTAAGTTGCATAATTTCCGCCAAAGGCTTTGACAGATATTTTTTTTCTAGAGGAATCAAGTTGTTGTCAGAAGTGTCTCTAGACGAAACATGCCAAATTTCATACAAATCGCATGAGGAGTTAATTCTTTTTAAGGGTTTACTGTAGATTCAAATTGGTGGGAAAATGGAAGCCAACAATAATGTAGATTAAAATAACCTAGTCAATATATTTCCAAAAATTAATCTGCTTTTACCAACACTTTATCAGGAGAGTCTCTAATTTTCATACAAACTGGATGAAAAATTCGGGATTTCTGCAACATCCTGATCAGAGGACCAGTGAGAGAAAATGCTCTTTGCAAAAACATGGAATAATTAGGTAAAACTAAAAAGAAGACATGAAATTCCAGCATCAGGCTAGCATTGCCACAGTCCCACCACACGAGGGTGATGTCAACATGGAGATAAATTTTCCCAGGACGGTAGTTTCACCAAACTGATCCGTTGATCATTTGACTGTGCTGTAAATCACCGATTGATCCTCCACCATCTGATCAGTAGATCTATGAAATGAATATATCCAGAGATATCATTGCCTCAATGACCTTTACAGATGCCAGTTAATACAACCTCAACCAATGCAGGAACTGCATTCAAGGGTGCTTTGAA
This sequence comes from Tor tambroides, assembly GCA_021397915.2. Lineage (NCBI taxonomy): Eukaryota > Metazoa > Chordata > Actinopteri > Cypriniformes > Cyprinidae > Tor > Tor tambroides. The sequence continues at coordinate 27,274 of JAFVLL020023384.1, read as the reverse complement.
TTCAAATATTTACATTCAAATGGGTTTTAATATGTTGTGTACATGCCCTGATTGAGTTTCTCACCTCCTGGCAGCATCAGTCCGGTATTTTCTAATGTTGTCATACTGGCTTTCGTTCTCTTCTGGTTGGTTCATCTCTTTGTTTCTGTGATGCAGGACGGTTACATACTGGATCTCTTCTGTATCTTCAGAATCAGATGCTTTTCTTTCAGTCTGATTGGAACTGAAATTACTGAGAGTAATTAAGGAATACAGGGCATCGTTTTGATTTGTGGCATCAGATTCAGACAGAGACCCATCGTGAGCTGATACGTTGACATAAAGATCGTCCTAAAATGAGAGAAAATGACTTGTTACACTTTATTTATGGCAAAAAGAATGAATACGTTTGAGTATAACATTTGCTTTAAATGCTTATTTGATAATTTAATTTACCTGCTTTTGTGTGACGTGATTAGGTCTCAGTTTTTTCCTCCTGTAATAAAGAATCATCTAAAATGCATTTAGGAAATAAGCTTGGTATACTCGTGTGTTTTCTGACAAACATGAACTTACATGAGCAACACCACGATGAAAATGAAAATTAAACCTCCCAATCCACCAGTGACTCCAGCAACTGCATACAGGAGCTTCCTTCCTACAACAAGACAAGTGACAAGACAATGTTTTTACCTTTATACTCTATGAGAAAACAAAACCATGATTCATAGTGTACAGCTGCATTTCAACACAATCGCATTTATCTTCATAGTCAAAGATTTTATGACCGGTGCCCCCTTTGTCACATTTGAATGGATTGTTACTGCAGCTTCCGTAGACATCCCTGTGTATTTTACAAACTCTAAATGTATTGTAGATAGCACACGTACATCTACAAGATGTCTGTTAAAGATCGCTTGATCTGGAAAGCATCTGCTGTGTACAAACATCTGACAGACATCTCTGAGATGTCAGTTTTACATACATTCTAAATCATAAACATCTTAAAGACATCTAACAAACGTCTATTTGAAATCTGTTAGGAAACGTCCTATAGACGTATTACAGATGAGCAAACACTCTAAAAAATGTCTTGCAGATGTAAATGCAGACGTCAAATATACAAGAGTAAATATTGTGATTTCAGTGAGATTTGAAACACATCTAATTGAAGAAGTTTTTGTTTACTCACAAAAAGAGAGAAACACATCCTGCTAATTCAGTGGAAAGAAAGGAATATAATGTTATCCTAGTTAAAGCCAAATATTTTTTAGTAATTTTTAATATCTATAAAAATAAAATTCATATGTTTTTAAAAACCACATAATATGTTGAAGTCATTGTTATTTGGTTCTTAAGAAACGTATAATCTGGCCCAGCGTAGGCACTGGACATCAATATAACATCAGATTGACGTTGCATTTTGGTTGATTATGAAAATCGGGTTGATATGATGTTTTATTAACAAAGTTCGGGAGGAGCGCTTTCAGATAATTAACCTAATCAACACGAGAGGAGAACAATCAGCAATCAACCCAGTTAACAAGAGGCGTGTGTATATATACACAGCAGACTTACCTCTGTTCATTGGCAATTTTCTAGCATCCCTCCACCACCCCTTCTCCACACTTACAACTATTCCTGTCCTAACCTGTAGGGGGGGTACTCTGGGTTCGGGCCAAAATTCCGAGCTCGGAGCCCTCCCCTCAGACAGCACGCCAAATACGCATAAACTTTATTCTGTTTATTATATTATAAGTGTGAACTCATGAAGTCAGTATTTGACGTCAATTTGATGTTGACTTAACATTGGACTTTGGTTATACAACCTAAAAGCAACAAAATATCAACGTCAGCTGATGTCTAATACTATATGGGACGCAGGAGAGTTGAATGATTACAGATGTACAGCAGGGTAAATTATATCTGAGTAAAGAGGTTAGGGGAATGTCCTAGAAATGTTCTGAGAACATGCTGGGAAGGTTCTTCAAACCAACAGGGAATGTTCTATTTATGTAAAGAAAACTTTCCTGGCTAACCACCAGAGAATCTTAGGATGTCTTTCTGGGAACAACTGGGATTCACTTCATGCCTGGGCTGTTGTACATGCACGGTCCATGCAGGACAGTTTGCGCGGACATCCACAAATGCTTTTGATGACAGTGCGCGGACAGTCTGTGATGGCTGAAATATACTTTGGGTTTAAGATGCTACATGTTGTCGCGAAATTATATCATTTGCATGTGTTTTTAAACTTTGCCAATTTAAACATTCAAGCGATTTTAAAGCATTCAAGCAGTGAAAGAAATCAATTTGGTGTTTGTGGACTGAGGAGTGGCTTCTGTCACAGTGTGTGAGCACTAAATTAAGTTTGTCTTGTTGCTTGTGTTTGAATGGTTTAAAATAATTTGAATGTTTAAATTGGCAAGGTATATTTGTCCATTCAAGAGCAAGAAGAATCGAAAAATAACTCAAATCTGGGCGCGCACATTGTCAGCGACACACCTCTCTGTGTGCACAGAACACAGTGCACGAGTACTGAATTGTTCTTCTTTTTGTGTCTACTGAATTCTTTTTTGTGTCATTTTGCGCTTGAACGGACAAATACAAAATTATGTCAAAATACCCATCTTGGTGAGTATTCTCGAAAAATGTCAGTTATGTCTTAAGTGAATGTAAACATTTGAGAAAGATGTGTATCATTATATTGGATCCATGAATTGTGTCTTAAAGTGACTGCTCCAACCCCAGACTGAGCCTGCACCAAACATTGCTGTCTTTAGGAAATCTTATAAATACATTAATAAAATTAATTAACTTAAACTGATATTATAATTTTTGTTCCCCCACCCCCACATTTTCTTCTTCTCCTAGCTCATCAGTAGCAGAAATACTTGTCCAGTCACAGTATGACTCAGTGATACACACCATGTACAATGACAGTAACAGCGTCTGATCTCTCAGATCCGTATTGATTGTGAGCCTCACAGTAGAAGCGTCCACTCTGTAGTGCACTGAAACTCTGTCCAGATCCAACAGCTGAGCTTTGATTCTCCTTAAACCAGCTGAAGATCAGAGCAGGTGGGTTTGAATCACTGCTGCAGATCAGAGTCACTGAATCACCTTCCACTATTTCAGCAGATCCATTTATGAAAACTGAGATGCTTTTTGGAGGATCTAAAAAGGACAAAAATGAAATGTCACAATAAATATTACAAAAATATGAATTTGAACAATGTACAAACCCATCATTAACTCACACATGACGTTTAAAGTCACAGCATCAGAGTATTTCTCTCCATGTTCATTGATGGACTTGCACTTGTATTCTCCACTGTTATCAGAGCTGATCTTTGAGATGCTGTAGATTCTTCCAGATCCTACAAATGTTCCTCCTTTAAACCAGCTGATTTCTGCCTGCATCCTCTCTTCTGACTGACTGCAGCAGGAGTTGATTGTTTGTGTCTCTTCTCTCAGTTAATGGCTGTGAGTTTCTGTACCAGATGAATGTTGCTCTGTCAGTCAGAGTGCAGCTGCTTTTACATGTCAGACGGACTGAATCTCCCTCTGTCACTCTCTCAGGAGACTCCACCTGAAGATCTGAACACAACACACACATTATATCTAGTGCTGCTGTCATACACTGATTATTATTCAACATAATGCACAGAAGAAGAGTGAAACCTCATCAAAGTCACCTGTGACAGTAAGACTCACTCCTGGATAACCGGTCCATTTTCCACCAGGTTTGTCAGTGATGAATCTGAAATAGTACTCGTGTTGATCTTTCTGTGTCACATGACTCAGTCTGACGGTGCAGTTCTGCTGTTTATCTCCCAGATACTGAAGCCTCTGACTGTATTCAGCGTCCTCAGAGAGATCTGGAGGCTCTACATCCTTTACATGGTTTTTGATCCAGAACGCTTCGCTGATCTGATATGCAGTAGGGTATGTATAAGTGCAGCTCATTATCACTGATGAGTTCTTTAGTGCACAGATGTGTGAATGACTGTACTTCACACCCCAATAAGCACTGAAAACATCTGAAATTATTATTTTTTCATTATTATACAAATTAACAGTTGTGTAGAGCTGGAGGATGTTGAAAAGCAGAAATAGCTCTGACTCACCATGAATCATGAGCAGAAATATTAGAGGAATGAGAGGAGCTATTCTGACTGACACCATCATAGCAATACCTACAACACAATCAATGTGCAGTACCGTATTTTAGCTTTGTGAAGGTGAATGTCATGAAATCCATCAAGAACAAGATCAGGCTACTTTGAGATTATATTCATTAGAGTAAAATAAAACTAGAAGGGCCCTAAAAATATGTTGTTGTTTTTTTTGGTAACACTTTATTTTAAGGTGTCCTTGTTACACATGTTACATGTACTTACTATCATATTAACAATAAATTATGCATAATTACATGCAAGTAACCCTAAACCAAACCCTAATCCTAACCCTTACCATAGAGTAAGTACATATAGGCCCGGTTTCACAGACAGGGCTTAGACTAAACCAGGATTAGGCCATAGTTCAATTAGGAGATTTAAGTAATTTTTATAAACGTGCTTAGGAAAAAACATTACTGGTGTGCATCTTGAGACAAACCAAAGGAACTGATATATTTTAGGATCAGTCAGTGCAAGTTTCTTTCAGTTGAAACAGCTCAGACTTACATTTCAATCTAGGACTAGGCCTAAACCTTGTCTGTGAAACCGGGGGGTAGTTAATTTATATTATTCAGCACTTAAATGTATAATTTCACTGTAACAGAGACACCTTAAAATAAAATGTAACCGCTTTTTCTTTGTTTAATGATTTTTATGTATTTACATTTACATGTAATCATTTGGCAGAGGCTTTTATCCAAAGCAACTTACAAATAAGGGCAATAGAAGCAATCAAACCAACAGAACAGCAGCAATATATATGTCATTTCTTATTTTTCTTTTAAAATGTAAATTTATAAACTACAAACAGTGAAATTCTCTTACCGTTTTTCAGGGATGACACGATACAGTGACAATAGAAGTTTACGACCATAAGATGATTTCTCCAGCTTTGTTTAAATCGATTTGGAGAGCATTTTTTTGTAACTGAACGTATCATAAAAAGGACAGGGCAAATGAAGCAGCATCTGCCAGTGCATGAGAATTAGTGAAACAGAGAAAAAAAGGAGGAAGTGAAAAGATATGAGCGAACATCATGCAAAGTTTTTCACATTTTCAAATCAACACACATCCAGTGGACCTTTTCATTTCTCAGACAGGATTGTCCACAGATACTGAGTTCCTTCACAGCGAACAAATGCAATTGTGTGATCTTTTTACTTCTTGAAGTTAATTTAGTGAGTTTTATTGGAGCTTTTAAGATCATAAAATTCCATTTTACACAATTTTCTCTTCCTCTTTTGTGTGTTGATAAGAAGTCTGTGAACTGCATTAAACCTTTATGCAAATCCTGAACCAACCAACTCTGTATTCTGTACGACACAGACACTCTCTGTTCCTTAAATCTTCAAGGGAACCACATCAGTTTGTCTGATTGTTTGTTTAATTAATTATTTATTTATTTAACTAATAAGGGTCTGATTGTGCTGTGATTTGTTTCAGGCCTGCCTCCACCAGCAGTGCAGTGCTGTAAACACATTCTCTCATCAAATGAAGAAATGTCTGTCAATAACTCGAGAAGTGCAAACAAAGGTTCACCAGCAGTTGGTACAAAGATGCAGGAGAAAAAAACAAAAACAAAAAAAACAATCCACAAAACTTATAGCATTAAAAGTTGGATATGTTTGCAAACTACAGAATTTTAAAATGAATAAATAACTCCAATAATAACTCAATTTTTACGATTTTTAAAATTATAATCAATATATTCACCACTGCAATCATCTGTTCTGGAATGTTTATTTGGCAATGATTCGTGCTGCAAATACTCACAGCACAACCAAATGCAGAAAAGTGCTGCACTCAGACCACAACGGGAGGACCCCAACACTGCTTATAAAAATTAACCATGATTTCTCTGGAAGTATGTTTTTTTTATTGTAGTAGAAGTGTTTTTTTTTTTTTTTTGCATATTACCATTTGTATAACCACAGTTGTACAAATACCATGGTTAAACTATGGTTAGTGTACAACCCGAATTCCGGAAATGTTGGGACGTTATTTAAGTTTGAATAAAATGAAAACTAAAAGACTTTCAAATCACATGAGCCAATATTTTATTCACAATAGAACACAGATAACATAACAAATGTTTAAACTGAGAAATTTTACAATTTTAGTTGGCATCTGCAGATGGCACGGCGGATTGTGTTTACCGACAGTTGTTTCTGGAAGTATTCCTGGGCCCATTTAGTAATGTCAATGACAGAATCGTGCCGATGAGTGATGCAGTGTCGTCTGAGGGCCCAAAGACCACAGACATCCAACAAAGGTCTTCGGCCTTGTCCCTTACGCACAGAGATTTCTCCAGTTTCTCTGAAACTTTTGATGATGTTATGGACTGTAGATGATGAGATTTGCAAAGCCTTTGCAATTTGACATTGAGGAATGTTGTTTTTAAATTATTCCACAATCTTTTTACACACTCTTTCACAGATTGGAGAGCCTCTAGCTGCCCATCTTTACTTCTGAGAGACTCTGCCTCTCTAAGACATCCCCAGGAGTTGATTGTTTGTGTCTCTTCTCTCAGTTAATGGCTGTGAGTTTCTGTACCAGATGAATGTTGCTCTGTCAGTCAGAGTGCAGCTGCTTTTACATGTCAGACGGACTGAATCTCCCTCTGTCACTCTCTCAGGAGACTCCACCTGAAGATCTGAACACAACACACACATTATATCTAGTGCTGCTGTCATACACTGATTATTATTCAACATAATGCACAGAAGAAGAGTGAAACCTCATCAAAGTCACCTGTGACAGCAAGAGTCACTCCTGATTTACCAGTCAATTTCTTTTGTTTATTAGTTGTGAATCTGAAATAGTACATGTATGAATCCTTCTGTGTCACATGACTCAGTCTGATGGTGCAGTTCTGCTGTTTATCTCTGACTGTATTCAGGGACCTTAGACAGATCTGGAGACTCTTTATGTTTCTCTTCATCTTCACTTGAATCTTCATCTTTATCTTTAAGTGTTTTGGTCCAGATCTGATGTCCAGTAGGGTATGTATAAGTGCAGCTCATTATCACTGATGAGTTCTTTAGTGCACAGATGTGTGAGTGTCTGTAATTCACACCCCAATCAGCACTAGAAACCCCTGAAACACAGAACTCATACTGAGCACAACTTATTTACATTTAAGGCTTTAATATGTAATCAAAATATATAATTTCATATGTATTTTATCCCCAACTTCATATGCAATACTCGAAAAATGTTTATTTTATCATTTATTCATTTTTTTTTAATCGATGAGTGCAAAATGAATGTACGCAGTGTCTACAGAGTGAACAGTTGCAATGACTCACAATGAATCATGAGCAAGAAGATCAAAATAGTAGTAGTCATTCTGACAAACTTCAGCATAGCAACAATTACTACAAAAATGTGGAATATTTTTAAAATGACATTATTTATGACATTATTACCATCATTTGTACTATGTCACAATGGCTGGAAAATGCCTGTGAGTTCTCCAATCAACCAGCAGAAGGATGAACCCAGGACAAGTTTGGCGACCACCTGTATCTATTAAACTTAAGACAGAAAAATGTATACCTATCTCTTTAAAGTGTCATGAAACCCCCCTGTTTCAGCACTGGTCTTTCACACCTTAGATCTGAAAAAGACTCCAGGAATGGGCGTGTAAAACTGTGGAAAAGTGGGAGTGAGAAAAGAACCAATAAAACACAGACCTACAACACACTCATTATACAGACAAATGAATATTAAAATATATTGAAAACAAAGAATAAAGGCATAGTTACTGTTTGTTTACTCTTCTTTGAATTTTTTAACTTTGAATCTGTCGCATTCACGATCAGATGTACTGCTGTATCTGCGCCCTTATTTGCGCATATCTGATTTGAAGAAGACATGATATGTTCGCGTATACGGTGCAGGTTCATGTTTGAAACACGAGAGAAAATAAAATATGAATGAAACACGCTTGCTCCGCTCCGGATCGTAACTATGATCCCCGCAGCGAGTGTTATTAAACTCATCGCGGCGTTCAGCGCAGAGACCCTCTCTCATGCGTGCTCCACCTGTTGTCATGATAAAATGACAGCGAAGCTCTCTCGTGAGATTTGAATTCTCTGCTGTAATGCAACCTCTTGCATAATACAACGCAGTGATTTGATCGTAAGAGTTCATTCTTATGAATAATACCGAGAAAAGCTCTGAAAACTGATGACTTAGATACTCATTAGCCACAGCCGCCAATCACCACTCCAGATTAACGCATATACGTCACTTTCCATGACGTCGGTTCAACTTTTCTTTTTTAACCAGCAGGAAATTGCTCCAAAAATGAAAAAAAAAAAACAAAAAAAAAACACTTTTCCCTTAATAATAGACATAATGCTTTTTTTTTTTTTTTTTTTTTTTTTATCATTCTCATTTCTTCTTGTCTGAATATTTTACCTACATCCTGGCTCAGCTAACAATTCTGTGGACACTGATGTTTACTGAATGATTGTTCAGCATAACTGATAATGTGTTTAAAAAAATAAACAAGAACAGACTTTGGGACAAAAGAACATAGAGGTATCAAAAGTCTGTCTTACCGTGCTCCTTAAAGCCTGAATGACAAATAATGAGATCAGGTGCACACAGTCTAAACCACATCGTGGTAAACCAACATAATTTAACTTCCTCTTTCTGAGTGAGTCACTTGGTTTGTGGCAAAAAAAAAAAAAAAAAAATGCAAAGATTTTCTTTTGGACAAACAGACAGACAGACAGATAATAGATAGATAGACATACAGACAACAGACAGATAGACAGATAGATAGATAGATAGATAGATATACAGATAATAGATATACAGACAATAGATAGATAGATAGATAGACAGACAGACAGATAGATAGATAGATAGATAGACAGACAGATATTCAGATAATAGACATACAGATGAAAGATAGATAGATAGATAGATAGATAGATAATAGATATACAGACAATAGATAGATAGACAGACAGACAGACAGATAGATAGATAGATAGATAGATAGATAGATAGATATACAGATAAATAGACATACAGATGATAGATAGATAGATAGATAGACAGACAGACAGACAGACAGATAGATAGACATACAGACGATAGATAGATAGATAGATAGATAGATAGATAGATAGACAGATAGACAGATAGATGATAGATAGATAGATAGATAGATAGACAGATAGATAGATAGATAGATAGCAGATAGACAGATAGATAGATAGATAGTTAGACAGATAGATAGATAGATAGATAGATAGATAGATAGACAGACAGATAGATAGATAGACAGACAGATAGATAGACAGATAGATAGATAATATTGAACATCTGTTGATGAAACTGGAGTTATTTGTTTGGTGGCCTACAGGAGTTTTCCTGCACTTCAGATGGTACAAAGGTCTGTTTCAACAGAATTATATAAAAGTAACATTTCCTTGACTGTATCATCAGCTGACTTCCATCTAACCCCTCCCGCCATAAAAGCTTCATCCATAAGGAAGTATTTCTGGAAAAACATGAGGCGTGTTTGCGTTTAAGACCCGCCCACAGCAGATACTTCAGCCTGACGACGTTTGGGACTTCAGATTCAGCCCAGACACCTGAGAGCATCATTCACCTGTGGACAGGTAAGACAGCTTTCATCTGTTCTTTCACATACAGAACATAACATAAACATAACATAAATATTATATCACTTATAACGAGCAAACGATGAGGTTTTCATGGTTACTGTTTAGGTTCTTTTATTGTAGATTTGTAAGAAGAGGATTACATTTAAGTTTATATAGCTAAACTAACAGAAAGCAAGGTTAATAGCTTTGTTAATGTAAAATCTCAATAGCTCTGACTGCTTCTCTCTTACACACACACACACACACACACACACACGTCAGAAACCCACTTATAGAGAATACCAACAAAATAATTTTAACAAACAACCTCCTCCTGTGAGGTTCGCCACATTTAGAGGAACCAAACTGTCCTTTGATTTCAGAATCGCCTTTGTTAGTCAAATATATCTCAGAAGCAGATACAGTTGTATTTACTCATTCCAGTGCCTGTTAGCAGGAAGTAGAGCAGCTGTCCATTAATCTTTAGCTAGTGATCATCAGTAGCCCTTCAGACACAGCTTTCTATTATCCCTGTATTGTGGTGCCTAGCCTCATTTTTTATGGTTTTTTTAAATGGTGCACTTTTTTACAGTTCTGACGTAATTTCAGAGAAGCAGATGATAAACAAAAGCTAACAAAAATATGTTCCAAGGCTATTTTGCAAATGTTCCCACTGAATTTTGAGAATTTGATTTCTGAAAGTCTTCTGAATGGTCAGAATGTCTACTTTTTTTTTTTCTTGGCAATATACAAACATTCCATTTATAATTAATAATTCCAAACATTATGGTAATGTTATTTTTCAATGTTATCTGAACATTCTAGAAGAAGTAACATTAAAAAAACTTTTAAAAAGTAACAAAAAATGTTAACGCCAGAATGTTAGTCAAAGTTAGTTGGGTTTACTGTCTCTTTTGATTCATTTAATGCATCCTTGCTGAATTAATTAAACAACAACAACAATAACAACATTACTGACCCCATACTTGAATGGTGAAATAATATGAAAGATAATAAAATGATCTATTACAGTAATTGCTGTATGTAGATTCAATAGTTCTGTAATAATAATAATAATAATAATAATAATCATTAATTTCTTTACAAACTTAGTTTGTCATGACAGGTTCTTAAGATTGACCTTCATGCTCCTGGTTGTCTAAAGACATTAGTACCTGTATGTAATGTATGTATGTATTTATGTATGAAGAAATACATAATCTGCCTTTTTTTCTTTTCTTTTTCTTTTTTTTTTTTTCTTTTTTTTTTTTTAGGAATAAGGAATATCTGCCAAAATGTGCTGCAAGGGTTTCCTCAAAGTTATTATGTTCATCTTCAATGGCGTCATCTTTGTGAGTATGATCTTTGAGTTCTGCCCTTTCCAGGATTTCTTAATCCAACAATTTTTATTGCATCTATTTTGTTTCAGAATAGATTTCATAGTGCAAATCTATGACTTTTATCTCTTAACAACAGCTACCGTAAAGTCCTCTTTTAAACTGAGCTACAATAACCCTTATCAGACAAGGAATATAATAAAAGCTCCTTTACCCACGTCAGTCATTTTTCCACATGCAAAACAGTTTATTGCATCATTAAACTGTAAAATGACACAGTGTTTTCCGCTGACCTCTTCTTCCTCATCACAGCTGGCAGGCGCTGCCATATTGGCGGTAGGCATCTGGGTGGTGGTAGACAGAGTCTCTCTTCTGGGCATTTTAGATGACATTGAAGACGCGCCGCCCGAACTGGCCCAGCTGGCAAACATCGGCTACGTGCTGATCGGTGTGGGAGCGTTTCTGACGCTCGTGGGCTTCCTGGGATGCTGCGGAGCCGTAAAGGAAAGCAAATGCATGCTGCTCTCAGTGAGTGAACCCATTTCTGTCAAATGTGTTCAGCTTAAGCTGCTGTGAACGTTTCACTCCCAAACTTTAGACACAGACAAAAAGTTCAATTTCTCAACTTTTCTCCTAGTTCTTCACCATCGTGCTCATCATCTTCCTCGTGGAGGTGGCAGCGGCGATAGTGCTCTTCGTCTTTGAGCCTTTGGTGAGAGCTGATGCACCGCACCAGAACAAAAGCACATATACACTGAAAAAAAAAAAAAAAAAAAAAACGGTGCTGGATTTGCAATTTTCACTCAAAAATTGCTAGCAAATTTTACAAATAATTATAAAGAAACAGCAATTAAGTCATCAAATTCAACATGAAGTTTGAGGTAGAATTCTGAAATAACATTTTATTGTAAAACATTATCTTTATTTTGTTTACAATATCTAAAATAATAATAATAATAATAATATTTTTTTTACAACACTGCTAACAGGTTTCACTCACCTTTTGACCAATGAATTTCCAATTGGATGGCTTTTCGAGATTATTATTAGTATCATTATTGGGATAAGGATTTTTGAGAATCATTTTATTTCCGTATTTCAAAGCATTTCATAACCATGGGAGCTAACAGAAATAACACAAATGCAAAATACTTTCTTAGCAACTCAAAAATCCTATGTAATAAACAAAAATAATAATAATAATATAATATATATATATATATATATATATATATATATTGGGGCTGGTAAGTGATTAACATTTTTAATTAATTACATGATGTGGCAATTAATTAATCGCACATCAAATTTGGCTGAGAAATTACTCCCAAAAGATCATTTAAAGTCATTGTTGTGTAAAGCATCCAACAGACATTACAAAAGTAGCTTCAGCAAGAAATATTTTGTTCGACAAAATTTATTACATATACTTATTGAACTGTTGTATAAGATAAGTTCATATTCACAATACAAGAAACTGCACATTAAGAACCACAATGGTTTATTCTGTCGGTATAAAAATACATATAACATACACATGCACCTTATTATACGATTTGTTTATGATTCCACAATCCTACGTGGTTGAAATGAATCTGTCTTTACAAGCATTACAGCATCAGAGGCTGAAGGTAAATTTGAACCTCATTCCAGTTTCAGAAAGCTCTGGATGAAGTTGGACAGAAAGTTGTTGAAAGCATTGAGGATAACTATGGCAGGGATGAGAGTTACACTGCAGTCTGGAATAGCACTATGTTTGAGGTATGGCACTGTTTTCTGCTATTAGAATCCCTAATAATTCAAACTCTTGTTTGTAAACCACTGCATATGCATGTGTTTTTTTTTTTCTAGCTGAAATGCTGCGGATATAACAACTACACTGACTTCATGGGCTCTAAGTTCATAAATACAACGCTTTTATATCCTGTCACATGTTGCACAAACAGTTCAGCATCTTGTAATGAAATTGCAGCACAATTCTCGGTATGTCACAGAACACTTTATGCTGAAACTTACTACCAACGCTGAAATGCATGAGATTAATGAAATGGATGAATGTATGACAATCCCATAGCCTCACTGCACACCACTAATTTGTCATTTAGCAAGACAGCAAGCTACTATTTGCACAGAGAAATATATTCACACTGGTTTAGCCCACTGGGTTGCAAATAGTAATTGCATAATTGTCTAAGCAAATGCTGATATTATATTGATGTGTGTGTTTTTGCTGTTGTTGTAGTCTGTCAATGGCTGCTTCCAGGCATTAGTGAATCTGATCGAGGATAATGCAATTCTGCTGGCTGGTGTGGCTTTGGGAATCGCCGCTTTAGAGGTATTTACTTCATTTTTACTTTCAACTTGAAGAATTCAGCACATGCAAGATCTTCAATGCAGGCTTAATGTGCACCGAATGACAAAAGACAAACATCATGATGCTCAGCATCTCAGTACGTAATATAGTAGAATTGATGGCAAAGCTTTATGCATTATATTGTAATTTAATTTCTTAAATGCATTTTAGGAAAGGTCTGGCTCATATTTTATAAAGTTTTGCCATCTTGAGATGAGATATTGAGGTTTCCATACATATAAGCAAAATTTAGCACAAAGATTGCCGATGTGATTATACCAACTAAACTAAAAATAAAAGAATAGTTCTAAAAATAATAATAATAAAAAAAAGTAGTTTTGCAATACCAATAGAGATAATAATAAAAAAAAAAAACACAGGTAATTAATAATGATTAAGTAACCAACCAAAGGTTAAGTATCCTTGTTCTAGTACTGCAAATGATCTGTTGTACAATACTGCATCTGATTTGTTTCTTTCCAGATTGCAGCAATGGTTGTTTCCATGATCCTCTACAAGAATGCAGGAAAATGAGACCAGGACTGACTCCATTCAGTTCTGTTTACATCACTGTTTACTGTGAAATGTAACTATTAAATACCTTAACTGGAGTTATGTAAATAATGTATCTGCTGCAGTATGAACGACATTTGCACTAAAATCTGTTATATTTATTTGCTCTCTTTTAAATGATTTTTTTTTTCCAAGTACAAGACTATTTTTACTCTGTAGATATGAGCCTGCATCCAAAAGATTAATATCTCAAACAATGTCGTGTTGAATACTGTAGCTCATCAAAAGTCACTACAACATTTTCTACATTATCTTTGATACATTGAAACATTGGTAACACTTTACTTAAAGCCTTTATCTATAACGCATTAAAAGGTTATTAAGGGTAGCTATAATGCATTGACATTATTAATAATGTGTGTTGTAATACATCATATCTTGTCATGAATAATTATAACCAAGTTTAAAATGCACAGTATAACTATGAATTCATAAGTGTTATAATGTATTAACTGTGGTTACAATTATTAATGAGATTGTACAATGCATTAGGCTACAAGGTGCAATACAATGCATAATTAATGCATTAAAAAAACTTTTATTATGCATTATACGTAAAGGCTTTAAGTAAAATGTTAGCAAAAAATCTACATCCTGTAATAACTTGAAGCATTTGTATGAATAAAATAAACTGATGTTTCTAAACTGTACCAACTATCTTATGACACAAAGTCAACTGATCTCAATGTAAATTCACAAACGTCCCATGAATGTATCACATAACAGCCACTGGGGGTCCTTCTCTGCCTAGCTGAATGACTTAATATGAAGTCTTGTCATTTACTCACCTCTGCCGTTCCAACACAGTAGTTTCTGTCCTCCGTGAAACACAGATTTTATGCAGAAGGTATAGGTTTTTCCGAAACAAAATAAACAAAAATTATTGTCACAGTAACCCATGACTGCAGAGTAACTTTCCAAATCTTTAGACACTATGTGATAGGGGTGCTCCGATCAGGATTTTTAAGGCCGATCACCGATCACAGGAAGCAGTATCTGCCGATCCGATCACCGATACCGATCTTTGTAAAGCCTTCTTTTTATTATGTAGAATTATTTATAGTGATACTCCAATCAGGATTTTTAGACATTTATTCAGGGCCTGAATTTCATTTTTGAGAACGAATTCCCCTCTTAGGTGACTCTTGTGAGAGGGGATTTTTTAATTTGTGGGGTGGGGGGTGCATTTTTTTAGACATTTTTCCAAAATATATATTTATCTCCCCTAAATGTTTGATCATGCAGTACATTTTTGTTTTTACAATCGTGCAATAGCTTACACACAGCACAAGCCTGATTTTGTGAGCTGTATATGAAGTGTCCAGGTTTTATGCCAGGTTCACACATAGGCCTACTCCGTTTGCAGTGTGCATGCAGTCCATGTGCGGTACGTAAGCGGTGCAGAAGCAGCACTGACTGTGCTTTCACACAGGAGTCTGCAACTGATCTGTGGCTGTTTACCACAAACACAACATTTATCCATTATTTTGATGTCAAAAATTGTCACTGAAAATGCTTTTTCAGCATTGTGATTTTTTTACACAGTACAGTAATGCAATCTTTCATAGACGTGTTTAAACACAATAAAGGCTAGCCTAAGCCCTGTCTGTGAAACCGGGCCTTAACTATATCATGAAATATCTTGATTCTCACCTTTATAGATTATGTTAGTTGATCTAGTGGCCTATGGTCAAAGTAACCTAATAATATAATCTATTAACTATGCATAAAAAACAGTCTGTTTACTTAATTAATTCCATAACATATTTTAATACGACAGACTTTATATTTAATGTGAATAAAAACATTGTAAGTTAGGCTACTAATCGTAACACTTTCATTGTACAGAAAGAGAGCAAAGAACATTTACATTATTAAAGAACATTTTTACTGACAGTCTAGAGTTTAAGCACTCTCAAAATCTCCCATTAAAATCACTGAAGCTGTTTACAGTATGAAATGAATATCTTACTTACAGATTCGTACACACATTTGCACTTTGTTTCTGACGGGAGAGTTACCCAGAAAGAAGTATTCAGTCAGCGAGCGAGTGGAGAAAACACCGGCATTTTAGCGATGACTCATCTGAACGTCTCTGATTGGTCATTCCATTCATAAGCTCAACAGCATCGTGTGTGATTGGTTATAATGCGCAGCGCTGTAAAAACGCGTCTGTATCTGGCTCAGTACCAGCCAGCGAATGCAGATTTGAATTTAGCAGCTGATATGACGCACTGAATGATCTAATCACGCCGGTGTGATTATATTAAATAGAAAATATTAATCGGCTATTTTTTGTCTTTTAGAAGCTGCGTTCAAAATCCACTTGGCTCAAAAATCTGAGGGGGAAAGTGCCCCTCACTTTGAATGGGCATGACGCCTCTGGCCCTGTATGCCTCTGTAGAGGCATCGCTGATGTATTTTTCACTCATTTCACACAACAGTATTTTGAAGCAGATTCTCTCAGTTCGCGTCTTTGATAATCGCATGAACGAGAACTGATTTGGATCAGTCCTCAGTCAGTCATTGACAGTCATGCACAGAAGAAGAGCTTAACCTCATGAAAGTCATCTGTGATAGTAGGAGTCACTCCTGGAAATCCAATCCAACTGTCTTTAGGTTTATCAGTGATGAATCTGAAATAGTAGGTGTTCGTCCTTCTGTGTCACGTGACTATGTAGCAGGAGAGGTGAGAAAACAAGGCATGTCCAAACGGAGAGCCGAGTGCTGGAGATGGTCCTCGCTGCAGAACACAAGATCCAGGGGGCATGGTTGGACCAAGATCCAACTTCTCCCACCTTCCATAAACCTAAACCTACTTATCTCCACCTCTAAACCTACCAATCTCCACCCCCTAGATGTGGATCCAACCACGCCCCCTGGATCTTGTGTTCTGCAGTAGGGGCTACTGGAGTACTGACGTCACAGATTTGTTGCTCTGACATCTGTAGTTATGTAGATTGTGAATGTAATACCTTAAGAAAGCTATCCATTCATATCAAATGACATTTAGTTGACTGGCTGACACATGCAATCCCAGAAGTACAAGGTTTTGAGACCTACGTGCAGCAAGGATGTAATACATGAGAAAACAGTTGTGTGAACTGAGCGTAATGTAGGTGAAGATTCTTCTGTAGAGGGTGCTGGATGCTGGGTTGTTTCATTGATTCATTATAATAACACTAGTGACATGGAAAGGTAGTTTTCAATCTTCAAATCAACTGAATCAGTTGCTTTGTAAAATGATTCACTGTTCTGAACACTGCATGCTGAGGACATGTGCTGGTCAAACGCATGTAAATACAAAGGAAAGACTAAAAACACATGCTGCGCTATGACAACACACTTTAATAAAAGGACAATATACAATATCTTTAAAAACACTGAATAGGCAGAATATCTCAAACTTAACATCCAGTGAGATCTTACACGATTATATTAGTTTTTAGATGTAATTTTTGTTTGTTGTAATTTAACAGTTTTCATACTAATTCGTATGGTATTTTTATGCTTTAGTACAGTCAAATAAAATTACAGCCCATAAGGCTTATAATTTGTAAATCATTCTGGGTTAAAACCAATCTCTAAATTAATTTCTGTAAATCAAGACACTGTCAATCATTCAGGCTCCACCCACAGAGAGACAGAAAAAGGCTGTAAAATGTTTTGTCCCAAACACTACGGCCTGTCACGCTAAAAGAAAGAAAGTGAATTTGTGAATTACTACATGACTAAATAACGCACTTCAAATTTCTGGTCAGTATAAAAGGACTTGAATTACTTAAACAATGAATTATATTGTGTGCACCATATACTTAGTCAGTAGACGTTTGATATCAAGAGTGAAAACACTTACTGTTATATTCTCATACACAGGTTCAGTCGACTCAACATCATAGTCTTTAAGTCTGTCATCATGAGGTCTGGAATAATTCATCTTTGCCATTAAAGAAAAAAAAATAGAGAGAAGAGAGAGAAAACCCAACCAAAAATTGACAAACAGTTGATAACTATAATGATATCTATAACAATAACCATATTAGCATCCACAGCGATGGACTAACTATAACGATAACTCACCATTGCATTCTCATACAAACGTTCAGTCGTATCAACATCAGATACTTTATATCCGTCATCCTCAGGTCTGGAATGATTCATCTTTGACGTTGAAGAAACACAAATAAGTAGAGATTAAATGCTAATAAACAACTCACAACTGCATTTAGGCTTTCAGTGTTTTAGTTACTACACTGCTCAGAAATGAAGGGAACACTTAATCATCACAGTATAACATCAAGTCAGTGAAACTTCAGGGATGTCAATCTGTCCAGTTAGGCTGGCCACACACTAGACGATTTTCAAATCTTAACTGATTTTAAAGCCATGGGAGACTACAGACATGAAGACAATTTCAACCGATTTTTAGCCTTAGTAAGGCTAAGTAATCCTCTGAACGCACACACTAGACAATTTGACCAGACTGCAAGACCACACAGTTGCTGATTGTAGGAACGATTTCACAGTGAAAGGAGATCTCACGGAGACTCACAAGATCAAATGTGACTAGAGAAGAAAAACAAAGGTAGAATAATCGACGTTGTCAGCTGTCACAACATGTGTAGACTGTACAACGATGAAACCTATTGACTCGTAGGCTACGATGCACATTTATAGAATAAAACGTCATCAGTATGCACTAGTGGTAAACAAAAAGAGCATGATAAATCACAGTTTTTATGTGTGCTGAATAAAAGTGGAAGTGGTGAAAAAAGAAGGGATAAGAGCTTGAGGTAAGTAGTTTTATGTTTTAGCGCCATGTCGTGTTGATTTCATGTCGCATTATTATTGATTGGTCAGTAAACGTGGATCGTAACAGCAAACACACTGTGTGATGATCTTGCTGTATCGTTGGCTGTCTTTGGTCGCAAGACCGTGACAACAGCCGTCTTTTGAACCTTTCTCACTACATGACACAGAACCACCGATTAGGAGCCACGATCACAGAAAAAGCCACAATTGTTTCACAATGCCAAACTTTCTTCTGGGATTGCCGAAAATTGGTGCAAATGAAAGTGACAGCGGGTGCACTGGGGAGCTATTTCCAAAATAGTAATTAGAGTACAGTTACAAGCCAGCGTCTCTATACGTTACACTGTGGTACATCATTGCTGACAGAAAACAGTGTTTTATAATCTAGATTGTAAAAAGGTTGTAGCACATGTAGCGTCCTCTACCTGAGACCTGCTTTGACTGGTAAGCGCCTGCGAGGTGGATACTACCATTGAAAACAAACTCAGCATGGAGAGAGAGAAAAGTATGTGTTCTGTAGCTGGAAATAAAATCATTATTTTGAATTTATATCTGTCAAAAGCAAGAACATTATTGTGCGTTGTCAATTAGTGGGGAAGAAAACCTTTTAAACCGTGAAAAAATCCACATCCAATTTAAAACACCCGAAAGGGCAGCACGGCACGGTAAAACTTCTCGAGAAATGAATGCATCAGCTTCACCTTCTACTGTTGAGTCCAGTGCTAGTGGATTAAAGACCTGCTCTCCTGCAGGCTCCAATGCAACAGAGCGCAGCACAGGACAGACGGGCGAGCAGGTATACTCGTATGTGTGCGGGATGCGGGAGAATAAAATGATTTGCGGGACTTCCGCAAAATAGAAATATCTAAACATAAAATATCTAAAAACAAATAAATTGCTATTCATATTGCACAAGGACAACTAATTTAAAGGCGCAAGCATAGGCAGATTTTCTATTTATAACAGGTGTTTGCAGTGTAGCCATTTGATTTGTGGAACACAATGGCCAAGCAGAGGTGTTAGAATCCACTCACCAATCAAAATGCCTGAGCTCCTGTGCAGTGCTGAAATTTTGCGTGCTCACGAGTCCTCACATTATAACACATGAATTGTAGACATTATTAAAGATTCAGTATGCATATATGTGACCCTGGACCACAAAACCAGTCTAAAGTGTCAATTTTTCGAAATTTAGATTTATAAATCATCTGAAAGCTGAATAAATAAGCTTTCCGTTGATGTATGGTTTGTTAGGATAGGACAATATTTGGCCGAGATACAACTATTTGAAAATCTGGAATCTGAGGGTGCAAAAAAATCAAAATATTGAGAAAATCTCCTTTAAAGTTGTCCAAATGAAGTTCTTAGCAATGCAGATTACTAAGCAAAAATGAAGTTTTGATATATTTACGGTAATAAATTTACAAAAAATCTTCATGGAACATGATCTTTACTTAATATCCTAATGATTTTTGGCATAAAAGAAAAATCAATAATTTTGACCCATACAATGTATTTTTGGCTATTGCTATAAATATACCCCAGTGACTTAAGACTGGTTTTGTGGTCCAGGGTCACATATTCATTGTGTTTTAACAGAGCTTTGTGAGATTGCGATGAACTGAGATGTCATCTTTTTAAAGATCATAAAAGGACACAGCAGCCTATACTTCTAGTTAAAAATAACAGTGGTTTGTTAATGTTGATGCTTTAATAACAAATATTTTATCGGGAGAGTTTATGCTGGGATGTTGTGGCTAGGCAACACACAGAACTTACTATTTCATGTAAATTTCATGGGTATACAGGAAAAAAAGTAACATAACTAGTAATGTAACTAATTACTTTTGAATTCCAGTCCAGATGGATCTGGCATTTTTTTTAAATTTTCTTAAAATTAAAATTTTCTTAGTGATAAACAATCTACCTCAGCTTATGCTTTTCACATCACTGGTGGCAGTCCACAGAACCGCTTGTGGGAAAGTTTTGAAATTTGGCACAGAGATAGACGACAGCCTGAACATTAAACATAGCAATTTTTGAGTCTCTAGCACCACCAACAGCTCGAATTTGCACTCATGTTTATGCAAATAACTTTTGAGCCATGAAGTTTAGAAGCAAATTTCTCTGATTCCTTGGCTCATGGCGAGTTGAATGCATACCAGTTTTTTTTTTTTTTCTATGTCAAGATTTTTCCACAATTTTGAATTAGTCAAAAAACCTGTCATGCTGAAAGAAAGTAAGTGAATTTGTGATTTGCTACATGACTAAATAATACACTTCAAATTTCTGGTCAGTATAAAAGGACTTGAATTACTTGATCTTAAACAGTGGATTATATTGTGTGCACCATAAGTCATGGGGAAGTCGTGGCCTAATGGTTAGAGAGTCGGACTCCTAATTGAAAGGTTGCGAGTTTGAGTCTTGGGCTGGCAGGAATTGTAGGTGGGGGGAGTGAATGTACAGCGCTCTCTCCACCCTCAATACCACGACTGAGGTGCCCTTGAGCAAGGCACCGAACCCCTAATTGCTCCCCGGGCACTGGAGCAATGGCTGCCCACTGCTCTGTGTGCGTGCATTTGTTCACTACTCACTGTTGTGTGTGTGTGTGCACTTGGATGGGTTAAACGCAGAGCACCAATTTCGAGTATGGGTGACCATACTTGACAATATGTCACGACTTTCATATACTTAGTCAGTAGATATTTGATATCAAGAGTGAAAACACTTACCATTATATTCCCATACATAGGTTCAGTTGACTCAACATCATAGTCTTTAAGTCTGTCATCATGAGGTCTGGGATAATTCATCTTTGCCATTAAAGAAAAAAAAATAGAGAGAAGAGAGAGAAAACCCAACCAAAAATTTACAAACAGTTGACAACTATAATGATATCTATAACAGTAACCATATTAGCATCCACAGCGATGGACTAACTATAACGATAACTTAGCATTACATTCTCATACAAACGTTCAGTCATATCAACATCAGATACTTTACATCAATCATTCTCAGGTCTGGAATGATTCATCTTTGACATTGAAGAAACAGACAAATAAGATATTAAATAAATAAGCATTGCTAATAAACAACTCACAACTGCATTCAGGCTTTCAGTGTTTTAGTTACTACACTGCTCAAAAATGAAGGGAACACTTAAACATGACAGTATAACACAAAGTCAAGGAAACTTCAGGGATGTCAGTCTGTCCAGTTAGGCTGGCCACACACTAGACGATTTTCAAATCTTAACCAATTTTAAAGCCATGGGAGACTACGGACATGAAGACAGTTTCAACCGATTTTTAGCCTTAGTAAGGCTAAGTAATCCTCTGAACGCACACACTAGACAATTTGACCAGACCGCAAGACCACACAGTTGCTGATTGTAGGAACGATTTCACAGTGAAAGGAGATCTCACAGAGACTCGCAAGATAAAATGTGACTAGAGAAGAAAAACAAAGGTAGAATAATCGACGTTGTCAGCTGGCTCTCCTGGAGCGCGTTCTGTTTCACAGTGAAAAACAAAGTATAAAAATGAATATGGGGGATGTACTCTGCTTTCGTGGCATTTTTGTGGCTGCCAAGTTTCAGCTATAGAAGCACGTAACATGCTTGATATTTATAATTTGATTTCGGGGATGCTCCGTCTCGATCGAGTAGTTAAATAATCATAATGACACCACACAATAGAGGATTTTTTGGACGAAAAAAAAATTGTTTGTGACAAGCCACGAACCACCCACACCCCCATCATTTGGGGGTGCAGATTGGGCTTAAAATGGGCCTTAAAATCATCTAGCATGTGGGCAGTCTAAAGCCCGAGACACACTGCACAATTTTAGCAATCAGTTCATAAGTTCAAGTTCAAATACTTTATTGTCATTCTAGCCTTACAACAAGTGTCCAGCAGAACAGAATTGCGTTTCTCCGAGCCCAGTACTCAATGTGCATAACAGTGTAAACATAAATAACAAAACCAACAAAACATAATATACATCACGGCAATCAAATAACATCATATACATTACTATACATCTTAAGGTAGTGCACAAATGGGTGTATCGCACATGATTACACTATGAGTGTATAATCAATACTGCACATAAATGTCAGAACAGAATAAACCACATATATGATTCAACCAATCTGTACATATATAACAGCAGCCCATCAGGTAGCAGCATAGGGAAGAATAACATACATTAATCAATCAGTCCATACCTATGTATTCAGCAGTCCAGCAACCGGTATGTCTGTATACTGTATGTCAATGTGAATGTGAATTGAGCAGTCTAATAGCTTGTGGAAAAAAGCGATTTCTGAATCTGGCATTCTTGCATTGCATACTTCGATAGCGTTTGCCAGAAGGCAGAAGAGTGAACAGTCCATTGGCAGGATGGGTGGAGTCATTGATTATTTTGGAGGCTCTACTAAGGCAGCGTGTCAGATGAAATTCCTGTATAGACGGTAGAGAGGTCCTGATGATTTTCTCTGCTGTCTTTACCACTCTCTGGATAGACTTCTTGTCTGCAACCGTACAGCTACTAAACCAGACTGAAAGGCTGCTGATCAAAATACTCTCTATTGTGCCTCTGTTAAAGGTTGTAAGGACAGGAGGGGGAAGGTTTACTTTCCTCATCTGCCTTAGGAAGTGCTAACGCTGCTGAGCCCTCTTAACCAAGGAGGTGATAATAGTGGTCCATGACAAGCCTGCAGTGATATGCACTCCCAGAAACTTGGTGCTTCTGACTGACTCCACAGTACTGCCATTAATTGTAAGTGGATTATGAACTGTCTGCTTCCTCCTGAAGTCAAAAGTAATCTCTTTTGTCTTACTGACATTCAGTGACAGATTATTGTTGTCACACCAGATGACAAGCTGGTTAATTTCCTCTCTATAGGCTGATTCGTCCTCGTTTGCTAATGAGGCCCACCACTGTTGTGTCGTCTGCGAATTTAATGATGTAATTCGAGTCATAACTGGCACAGCAGTCATGAGTCATCAAGGTAAACAACAGTGGGCTCAAAACACAGCCCTGAGGGATCCCGGTATCCAAGACGATTGTTCCAGAGGTTTTGTTCCCAACTCGTACTGTCTGGAGTCTATCAGTGAGAAAGTCCAATATTCAATTGCACAGTGAGGGGTTAATGCCTAGTGGGCCAAGTTTTTTACCAAGTGCTGGGGGACAACTGTATTAAAGGTGGAACTAAAATCAATGAAAAGCATCCACACATAACTTTTCTTGCTCTCCAGATGTTCCAGGATCAAATGAAGTGCTACTGCTATGGCATCATCGGTGGAACGATTAGGTCTATATGCAAACTGGAATGGGTCGAATGCTGCAGGTAGTCTGGATATGATGTGACTTTTGACTAATCTTTCAAAGCACTTCATCACAATGGTAGTGAGGGCTACCGGGCAATAGTCATTGAGTGTTGATACTGGTGACTTCTTTGGAAGTGGTCTGATGGTATTAGACTTGAAGCATGAAGGTACAATGGCTTGGCTTAGGGAAGTGTTGTAGATGTCCATAAGGACGTCTGTCAGTTGGTCCGCACATTCACTTAGTACATACCCTGATATATTATTTGAACCTGCAGCTTTCCTTGGATCAACCCCAAGTAGGTTCCTTCGGATGTCAGCTGGGTCGAGACAGAGTACTGCATCATCTGGGCTGAGGAGGAGTTTCATTTTCACTGTGTTGTTCTTTTCCCCAAACCTGCAGAAGTAAGTATTGAGTGTATCGGTGTTGTCACCGCAGAATGTTTGGGAGGACTTGTCTGTAATAAACTTGATGCCTTGCCACAAGCACCTGGGATTTTTTGTATCAGAGAAGTAACTCTGGATTTTCTGTACATAAGCACACTTTGCTGCTCTCCCACCCTGATTCAAGTTGGTCCTGGCCAATCTAAGTGTGTCTTTATCCCCAGAATAAAAGGCAGCCTTACGTGCCTTCAGGAGCATATGGACCTCTCTGGTGAACCAGGGTTTCTGGTTCTGTGGCAATATTCTTAACAACAGTCACATCCTCCACACACTTAGATATAAATCCCATCACCGACTCAGCATACTCCCCTAGATTCATGTGCTGACTGACAGTGGCAGCCTCTCTGAAGATATTCCAATCCGTACATTCAAAGCAATCCTGGAGTGCCGACACTGCTCCCTTTGGCCATGTCCATATCTGTTTCACAGACAGCTTGCTCCTAGTTAGCAGTGGCCTGTATGCCGGAGTTAGTATAACAGGGAGATGGTCAGACTTTCCAAAGTGGGGGTAAGGAGCAGCCTTAAAGGCCTCTTCGATTTTTGTGTAGACTTGATCTAGTGTATTTTCTCCCCTATAGTTGTGAAATCTATTGGTAGTTTTGCATCGCATTGAATTAGTGTTTTGCATCACACTGACAATCTGGTATTATTGTTTAAATTCAGTTATTGTTTAAATTTCCTTGAAAAAAAAAATGCTGCATTTGTTCGGTACACATGCGTGCCGAACCGAAGGACCCAGAATACATGTACTGTTGCACCTCTAGTTTGAATGCAGCATGTGAGGTTTATGCGCATGCTCCAAGTCTTCTTCTCTGTTCTTAGTGTATCTCAGTGGCCGAATTACAGTGCCAAATACTGGTCTGGCATGTATACTACATTGTTTTGAGTCGGTTTCAGTGATTTTGTGTGTACGCAGATATTTCTTGAGATGATGCTGTGTTTACGGAAGAACAAGGGGGGAAAATATTGGATAGGGAAAGCTCTGGCTTCGTGTGGATGCGGCCCTAGTCTCTGTGCAGTGAGTGCACTTTGACCTCACATTAGTATGAGCACACATTGAGGGCTCTGTGAGGTTACACTTTTAGCTCACTGTGACCACATTGTGACCACATCACAAGTATCCTGGCAACTCATGGTGAGACCACTGTGAGAACAAATTGTTGACTGGCAACTTCTGAATGGCTTGACCAAAAATCACAAGACTGGCCTCTGTAGATTCACTGCAGTGCTTTCAAAATTTATTGTGGGCTGGATGAGTGTAAGATTTCCCGGCCTGAAATTTTGTACCAGTCTGCCCCTGGCAAAGGTCCTACCATGATCAAAGTCCAGAAACGTAGCAAGGACATCGGTAAAATAATCCATGTGACATCAGTTCAACCATAACGTTATGAAGCTACGAGAATAATTTTTGTGCGCAAAGAAAACAAAAATAACAACTTTATTCAACAATCTTTCTCCTCCTCATCCAGTCTGCTGTGGCCCCCGAAAATGAACAAACGTCTTATGGGTTTGGAACAACATGAGGGTGAGTAATTATTTGACAGAATTTTCATTTCTAGGTGAACTATCCCTTTAAGCATTGCCTTATTTATTTATTTATTTTGAGCAGTGCAGTTCATTTACTAATGAGACCATTAACAACTGAAGTCATTTTGCTCACCTGAGTTTTGAGTTTGTCTTTTCTCTTTTTCACCCTGCTTCTCCTTAAAAGCAACAAATGTGTTAAATAAAAAATAATTACTATGTTGTATCAGAACAATATTTGACTCAAATGCACTTCTATGATGGGATTATATTTCTTTGGTCAACTTTGTGGAGCATTATTCACATTTTATTTCTAAGATGAAAAATCTTCCCACAAGTTCAATATTTGTAGAAAGCTAAACTATCAACTACATTTTTCTTTTACTGAAGGTTATAAATGAGGATAAGTACCTGCAATCAAATATTCCACACATCTTACCAAATCAGCAACATCGTGATGATAACTGCAGCTCCACAAACCACTCCAATGGATATGTACAATATCACCAGATGTCCTACAACAGAGACAAAAGAGTAACACACCTGAACAGATTAATTTGCTTCACTTTAGAAAGACTGAATGAGTTGCTCTACCTTTAACAACAACAGTAACAGAGTCTGATCTCTGAGATCCATGTTGATTGTGAGCCTCACAGTAGAAGCGTCCACTCTGTAGTGCACTGAAACTCTGTCCAGATCCAACAGCTGAGCTTTGATTCTCCTTAAACCAGCTGAAGTTCAGAGCAGGTGGGTTTGAATCACTGCTGCAGATCAGAGTCACTGAATCACCTTCCACTCTTTCAGCAGATCCATTTATGGACACTGAGACGTTCCTGGGAGGATCTAAAACAGACAAAACATTAATATCATTAGTGATCATATTAAAAAAAAAAGAAAAAGAAATTTAATGTCACTGTTACTGAACCATCATTAACTCACACATGACGTTTAAAGTCACAGCATCAGAGTATTTCTCTCCATGTTCATTGATGGACTGGCACTTGTATTCTCCACTGTGATCAGAGCTGATCTTTGAGATGCTGTAGATTCTTCCAGATCCTACAAACATTCCTCCTTTAAACCAGCTGATTTCTGCAGGTGGGTTTGAATC